>RCNN01000090.1:0-94810 GCA_003667245.1 Heterostelium multicystogenum | reverse complement strand
AGAGCAACTGGAATTCAGTATCCATCAATTTCTATCAACAAGACAGCCACACAACTGAAGCACTCTTTTTAGTGTTTGGAATCGTAGAGATGTTTGTAGTGATTGCAATTATCTTTGTTTCAAGAAAATATCTATCAAAGAAGATATAAAACTATTGTAAAAACACAAAGCAAAACCATTTGAAATTCATCATCATCATCCAACATCTATAAATTCACAAATCATTTTTAATTTATCAAATTAACCTACTAATAAAAAACACAAGATGTATTATGTAAGATATAAATATATAGATATTAATCACTGAAATTTTGTATTTGTTTGTCCAATCAATTGTTTTGTCGTAACACCATGAAAAATTAGATATTTCTCAGCCCGACACTTATAACTTAGTTTTAAAAAATGGTTTCGAATTTAGAAAATATCTGATTCATTTTGATTCCTATTGCTACTGTTTCTATTATACTTAAACTAGTTCCATAGATTGATAGTTAAAGAAATAGATAGAGATAAAGTTAAGTTATAGATACAGATATACATAAATGATGATGGTAAAAGAAATATTTTTAGTATACACATTTTTGTGTTGCATTTTGATTAGTTTTGCTCGTATACATAATTATTCACCACCAACCCTAGATATCGCAAGATGTGGTACATCAGGTAGTTTTGTCATAACTTCATTTTGGACAGTGGTGTCGGATTGGCAGTTCAACAAACTATCGTCAACCTATGCTATGATGATCAGTATCTTTACTTGAAACCAATGTGCTATGATGACAACATTGTATCAAACTATTACTATGTGCAATGAACATCTCTACAACTACGATGTATTCGAAGTATTCCTTTCCATCGGCCACGAGCAACCCAGCAATTACCTTGAGGTCGAGTTGTCACCAGAGGAGTGCTCTTCGTTGCTCAAGTTGCCACACCGACGACTCTTGTAGTGGTAAGTTGCGACCCGACAAGTTGAGTTTGAAGTTGATAGTGAAGTGGTGCTAATTCTCTTGAAATTAATTAAAATTAATCAATCACAAAAAACCAACCACACAGGCATCACTGATACACTGATTGGATGTGAAGAAAGCAATATTGAATACTCTGCAACTATCATTCCAAATCTAGGATACCAAGGCTATTTGTCGATTCCTTTTGAAACCATTTTCAATGCTACCTATCCCAGCGGCCAAACTCCAACACCATCATCGTGGGGAACCCAGTTCAGAATGAACATGTACCGTGTCGACTTTCCAACACCGTCGTCACCAACGGAATATAGCTGTTGGAGTCCAACCTTTATGAATCCAGCATGCTTCCATGTTCCCTCAAGCTTTGGATACATCAATCTTGTTTGAAAATAAAAATCAATTCACTTACCATAAGTGGTTTTTAAATGAATAGCATACTGTGATGAGCAAAGAAAGTCACTTGTGTGTTGTGGTAGTATTTCCTTCAAACTCCCTCAGCAGACAACCACTACCTCTTCCATACCAAACTACCCACCACCACCACAATCCATACAACCACATCTCTTAAGGAAACTCCTTAAAAGGAAATGGAATTGCAAAAAAATTTTTATACCAATATGAAACAAGGTAACCCACACACACTAATACCCAAACATTGGTCTTAAGCTTTGACAACATTGAACAAATGAATATTTATTGAGTGGTTAAGTTATTTATATGATTTTTAATTTAATTTTTTATTATTTATTAATATTTTCATAGGCTAAAATAATGAGAACCAATGTCAGTAATATTGGCAAGCATCTTCCATCTAAAAAAACAAACTGAACAACAAACACAACAACCACTGCTACAAACAACAATAGGCAGAGAAAACAAAGCTATTTGCTATTGATTTTAAAGCAATTTAAATTAAATTGTTGTAATAATAATAATATTTGTTGTTTGGAATAGGAAATAAGCTAATAACAATATTTATTACTATCATCAATCAAAAAATACACATCACCTCAATATTAACAACAAAAAGGTAATAGAGTAACAGATTATTTGCATGATTTACCCTAAATAGGTGATAATAGGAGTAGTAAAGTAGTACCCAATTCCATAAGGTATGTTACATTCTTATTTACAAGTAGTATATGAATTTTACAGATATCTATCGATTTCCCAAATGAGCTTTGAATTTCAATTCATTGTTTAATATTGGTCGATTTATAATTAATAAAAGGTGATATTTAGATTCAAGTTGTGTCTTTGATATTTCTACCATTATGTATTTTTATAATTCTTGTATTTATAAAAGTTTGATGTAAATTTGTAATACGACATAGAATTGGATGAATTAAATTAAAATTAAAAAGAAGAAACAAAAGTAATAAAAAAGTACTAAGAATGTCTTTAAATATGTTAGGAGGAGTTCTTAAATCAAGCATCAACAACATTGGTTACTAGTAAATAGAGGAGATATCGAAAAGATAACACCTCTCCATGTTTAATTAATTGTAATTTTTAATTATTCCAAGTTTTATTTTAATATATTCTTCTGGATTTTTAAATATTCAAATACTAACGATTGTATGTATGTGATTCAATACTCATATCATTCGCCATTTGGGAAATCTCAATTTAAAATCAGCACTGCTCATATTGGAGTAAGAAAAGTAAAATCTATTAGTATTATCAACATTCATGATACAAATGTATCTAGAATAATAATAGTATTTTGTAATATTCAACATCAGTATTTATATTTCTAAATAGAGCAATTCGATTGATACAAAAACACAATAATAATACTTTTATTTTTTGATAATTAAAATAATAAATCCTATTAAAATTATTAAATAGAATTCAATAAATTAATTCTAAAAACAATAATAAAATGTATTATATCATTAGAATAGAATCTACCTATCATAAATACATACATATTGTTAAATTTATATTTTTATTCCAATTTTAATTTAATAATCAATAAGTATAATCATATAATAATCTTATTGGGTATTGGTTTTTGGTGTGTTTGGAACCAAATTTATATCACCACCAATCTATATATATAACTATGCATTGTTTTTGTATTGTTAGAATATGTCCATTCTGTTTAGTTAGCATCGAATACATTTTTGTTGCCGTTGTTTTGTACCACATAAAAGAAAAAAATATACCTGTAATCATTATTACTGAATTCTTCATTCTTTGCATTAAATGACACCACACTCCTTACTCATTTTTCTCTACTGTTATACGAGCCACTTTCTTCTATCGACAAAATTACTCTCACCACCATAACCCCTTCTCTCTACCTACCACATGAAAACCAATCAATTATAACAATAACAACATTAGCAACCAGTTAGAATGTACAAGCCATTGAGCAGATGGGGAAGGATAAATATTAATTAAAAACAAAACACATTATTCAAAATTAATTACCACCACCAAAGAAAATGTCGATTGTCCACTAGTAATCGAAGAGATATTAGACATGTAAAGGTAGAAAATGTGAGTGTACTTCGAATACATGACAAGAAACACAATATGAAAAACATTGCATGGTAATTGAAGTAAACAACAAAACATTCTCACCATCAACAACATACATATCCTCTCAACCCATACTCCCTACCAACCAAAGGTAATAATATAGCTATTAGCTCTTTAGTTGGTATACTCTGGTAGAATAAATAGCAAACAAACAACAACAAACAATAACAAACACAAAACATTAACTTTGTCTTTTACTTGCGCTATGTTACTTGCTGTCATCTAGATAATTTAATCATCCAGAATCAATCACTATCACATGATAGTTCTAAAGACTCCTATTCATTCACCCTACCCTAATGTAACAGTTACTGTAGGGTTTGATTGGAATACATGTATTCAAATCCCAAAAAACCACAATATATGAATATATATTATTAATTTAATTCAAATATACATACATAACAAGATTTCCATTTATGATCAAGGAATCTATTTTAATTAATTATGGTTATATTGTTGGTGTTTTTTGGTTTCTAATTGTTTTGCTTTTTTGTTTTTTGTTTTTGATTAATTAAGGATAAATGGTTATGATTCAGATAGCAATTGTTAAATCCAGAATTAGACAATTACCATCAATAAATATTGATTGATTTGTATTTAATGTAATTATTTGATATTGTTGTCACTCTTATATCTATCAAAATTTTTTTCCTCTACGACCCTAATGCGTCAACAACTCATCTGCAGCAGCAGTGGTCATCAATCAATCAATACTAAATTATTAAAAAATCAAAACTACCTTATAATCCAGACAACAACCAAACCATCCATCAATCAAATAATATTAAACCATCACCATATAAAATACAAAGATATTAATACCATAGATCCAATGATAAAAAGTCTCCACAGCGTTTTTTCTCCTACAACAATCATCATATAATTAATTCCAATCCAACCAAAAACAGAATAGTACCACAAAAAACCACACTGTTTCACTAATTCCAGCTCGTTTTTTCAATTTGATTCATTCAATTGTATTTATATATTTGTAGTTTTAGTATTCATTCATTTTATACTTGTCCGCAATAGTTGGTTAATTTCTCTACCTTATTTGTTTTTGTTTTTTTTGTTCTTTTTTTGAATGTTTTGAAAATAAGAATATTTCTTTTCTTTCTCTAATATTAGTTATTGTTGTTTTTATCAATTTTTGGAATAATTTTAGATATCTGTAATATTAATATTATTTCTCATAAAATCAAAACCAATAAACTAATTATTATAAAATTACTCAACCTTTTCAAATATTAAGTGGATATAGATGTCTTTTTCATTTGTATTCATTCTCAAGTTAATAATTTAAAAATTATCCAACATAGATAACAGTAAAACTCTAGAGAAAGAATCTGAATTTTAAAATGAATGATATCATATACAGTCCTGGTGGGACAAAGGTACCAAGAAAAGAGAAGAAAAAGAGAATACAACATGTAGGTTTCATACGAAGTTGGAAAAACATTGGGAAATGGTAGCTTTGGAAAAGTTAAATTAGGAACCAATATTTTTACAAAGAAAAGGTTAAAAAACAGGTTTTCACTCAAACAAACGAATCATACAATTAATGCAGTTATATAATCAACATTATTATTAGGTTGCAATCAGTTTATTAAGAGAATAAGCTATCATCAAACAAAGAGAGACATGTATGAGAGAGATCGAAATAATGAGACTGTTGGATCATCCCAACATTGTCAAACTTTTAGATGTAATTGAGAAAGAGAGGACAAAAATGACATTCCTCATCGTTGAATATTATCTGGAGGAGAGTTGTTTGATTATATTCGTTGCCCGTGAATATATTAAAGAAAAAGAAGCCAGAAAGTTTCTAAGACAAATCAATATCAGCTGTTGAATATTGTCATTCAAATTTAATTGTACATAGAGATTTAAAACCAGAAAACCTACTATTAGATGCAAATGGTATGTTTGCAAAATTGATTGGATCCAATCAAATATTAACAAAAGGTTTAAATAAAATATGGTAACATCAAGATTAGTGATTTTGGACTAAGTAATTCGATATTACCAGGAAAGTTGATGGAGAGCTTTTGTGGGTCACCATTATACGCAGCACCAGAGATTTTAAAAGCTGAAAAGTATTTAGGTCCTCCAGTTGACATTTGGAGCTTGGGTGTAATTTTGTATGCAATTCTCTGTGGAAGCTTACCATGGGAAGGTGAACTCAAGCTGAAATCAGTTATAATAGTGTTCATGGTAGATTTTGTTGATCCTCCTCATTTATCAATAGGGTAAAGATTAGATTTTCACGATAGGTAATCTCTTAAAGCTACTAATATTACTTTTATTTTAAAGAGGCAATTCATTTGATAAGAAGAAATGATTCAGGTAAATCCCAGAGATAGAGCGACTATTGAAGAATTAAAAACCATCCATGGACAAATATGGATTATGATGAACCACTCTCCTTCATTCCTACCTATTAGAGAACCAGTTTATTGAAATGAGAGAAGAGCTGATGGCACAGATGGTATCCTTAGGTTTTACAAATAGTCAGCACACAAGAGATTTAATTCTAAGCAACACCTCAATGTCGTGCTACCAGTGTCTATACTTACTTTTGGATAAGATGGTTCATAAGAATTTAGAAAGATATTAAGAAGAATATGTTAAAATTACAAAATAGAGAAGAAGTAAGTCGATATAGATAAATACAATTACTTTGTTCCAATAACTAACTGAATTCAGACACATTAAAGAAATCACAAAAAGGATCAAATTCACTTGCATCAATTCCAGAGGATGAAGCTTCACAGATGATTTAAGAGATGAAGATGAAAGCACGAGCTTTGCCCAATAAAGAGGGCATTTGATCAAACCTCTCCAACAAAGAGAAGACAATCAACACCAAAGTTCTTCTCAACAATGATGGAACCAGAATGAAAATAAAATCTCTAAATACTCAGCGCTTCCATCATCGCTATCCGCACCAGGAACTTCACAATCACCTCGTAATCATAAGGTGAGCAACCACCACACATCAACTACATCAACAGCTTTTTGAATCGGATGCCAACACTGCCTCCATGATGGAGCAGCTTCATCAACAACAACAGTACGCCCAACAGCAGCAGCAAGGTGGTCCAACCTCCCCAAGATATGTCGTTAATCAGCAACACAGCAAATCACCTACTAGACAGCAACAGCAAAACGGTTCGAGATATCCACATCTACAGCTACCAACACAACCGGCTCCTACTTCGATTCAGCAACTGCCACCAGGCTATGATAAGCAGAAGAGATTCTCTATTCCAGGGCCAACTTTAAGAGAGGAAGTAGAGGCTGAGATCAATCACAACTATCACAATCCGAGAACTATATTTATGCAGCAACAGCCCCCACAAGGTGGTCACGACCAACAGTACAAGCTCCAAGAACTAACAGAAGAATGAGTCTTGACTCTCGTATGATGGTGGAGGGTTGAAGACGGACCACTAGAAAAGAATGAATCACTCGCAAGTCCTCGTTCTACCAAGGTATCTTCAAATCATCAACAACCACCACCAAATCACCAGAGAAAACCGTTGATGAAAGTCAAGCGATGTCTGGAAGAAGACCAATCTCTTCACCAAAAAGAAAGGACCATATATGTTTTCTTGTGCTTTGACGATGAAGCTGGAGTCAAATTCCAAATTGAAATTGTTAAGATCATGCAATTTGAATTTGACAGGTGTACAATTAAAGAGAATCAGTGGTGATACCTGGAAATATAAGATATTTGTACAGATTTAGTTGAATCTATTCATATCTAAACAAAAAAACATAGAAAATATAAATAAAAAAACATTTACAAATTATAATATTATTATACTGTACATTAGGATGTTTGGTGTTTTTATATTTATTCATTTCAAGTTCAGGAGGAAAGACAGTCTATTCGACCAAGTCTTTTACCTCCGTTGTCCAAAAATTATTACGAGATATTAGAGTAACATAGTTTCACTATCAAAACACGCGCTACTCCAAAATTTTAAAAAATACCTTATAATCACCACAAATATATTCATTTTAAATATTTTAAATTATGGGCTAGATTCGACTTAGTATATGCAATCAATAAACTATTATTTATTATTATTATTATTATTATTAACATTTATTTTTGAATAAAAGATAAATTACTTTAAACTGAGGGTATAATGTTTGCTATATTTCTTGCCAAAGCTTTCATTGAATTGTTGCTTATATTCTACATTTATACAGTGACCAGAGTCCAAATTGGATAAACTCTGCTGGTGAGAGGATGTCTCGAAGTAAAAATGAATTGGAGGTTCTAACAAGGTGGTCGATATCTCACACATCACAGAATGGGAAGATTAGTTTTTGCTTTAAGTGCTTTGAGTTTATGATCTGAAATATGATGTGTAGTAACCGTCTTTATATGTCCAATTTACTGCTGCTGGTTTAGGAAGAACGACTTTGGAAATATCGTCCACATAGCTATCTATGAGATCCTCTATGTTTTGGTCTACCGTTTTTCGCCAATTTTTTCGAGATATTTCTGAGAATAGAGGATAGGCCATCAACACACGACCTCTTGCTCGATGGTCTTTGATAGTAAATGATTTTAGCATAGTAATCATTCAGGAACTGGGGGAACTCTTCCAAATCCACCTGCATGTGTTACACAAAGTGACAATGTTAAGACACGAGAGGTTGCAGAAGTTGCCAGCTCGAGTGCCACCATGCCACCCATCGAAACACCAACTATATGCGCGGTTTCCCATCCCAAAAAATCCATGAGTTCGAGAGCGTCCTTTGCCATGTGGTTGGAGCTGTAGTTGTAGGTTGGCGAGCCACTCTTACCGACACCACGGTTGTCAATACACAGACTTGATACTCGTCTGGATATAAATTGAAATATTCAAGCTGATGTTTCCATGCTTTCGCAACTAGTCAAGAAACCCATAATCATAACTACTCTTTTTTGGACCCTTCCATGCAGCTGATAATATAAATTAAAAGATGAACCTCTATTCTTCGAGACGACACAGACTCCATCTTTAAAAGTGTCAGAAACGGCAGCCGAAGGAACTGCAATGCTGCTGGCCCTCTCCTGCTCAACTACATCCTTTGACCCGGCCACTGCTGTTGTTGTTTCTGCAACTACCTCTTGCTGTTCTATCATCTTTCTCTCAAACAAACAATAGACTTAAGAATGAATATAATATTTCCTTTTTAAACTTTTCTACTATATATTATATATATATATATATATATTGATGTAAATTAGATTGACAAATAGAAATATTTGCACATTCACCATAATTATATATGTGGGTGAGAATAAACGACATTATTTTTTCAATTTTTGAATTCTTTAGATTTGACAGCCACACTTACAACCACAAATTAAACAAGATTATGTTATGTTTAATTTATTTATAAATATGTATATGAATGATGACATCCATCTGCCCTACATGTTTTGTAAATAATAATATATAATATTATTTTAAAAGTATCTTCTCTTTGTGTTAGTGTGAGTTGTGTGTGACTGCAGGTGACATTACAATTCATGATTTTAAATATTTTGGTTTTGTTTGCACACTGACCCAGGTGACTTAACAATTAACAAACATTCATTAATAAACATCTTCTTAAAATTTGTCACAAAACACACACGATTTTACAGCGAATTTGCAATGATAGAAGAACAAACTCTGTCAATCTTTGAATTTCATTATGTTTTTGGGTAATGGTGTGAGAGTTTTAAGAGTGGGGGAAGTGCACTTCCTCTGACAAAATAAAAATATATTGGAATGATGCAAACATTGGTTTATCAAAAATATCTGATTGACAACTTTCAACAACAAAACTGATAAACACTCAAATGAATCAATTGCCTTTGTTTCCTTCCTTCCATGAGGCAGTGCCTAATGAGACCTAACTAGCTCATTGTGTGATTGATTTATTTTTTGAATTTATTTAATTTTTAAATTTATTGGATCATTAAGTAAAGTAGTGCAATTCTCTACCTCTCACTTTTAAGAATAATCAAAACAGTTTGTTTGAAGTTGAAGCAGCAACTGATCTTGTTTGTATGTATGCAGTTGTAAAGTTGTAGTGCTAAAGCAATCTACTAAATAGCCAATCAGCAAAAGTACCACAACACAATCACAACACAACCAATCAGGTCTGCGCACATCATCACCATCATCTTTAAAGTCTTCTTAACAAACTTTGTCCTAGCAAATAGAACATTTGTTTTTTATTTTTTTATCCAAAGGTAAATAAGTTTAATTTATTATTATTATTTCTATTATTTTTATTTATTTATTTTATTATTATTACAATCATTTTTATAAAATGGTAAAACCAATAACAATAACAATCACTGATTGATCAATCAGTAGTTAGTTAATATTTGTTTGGTTGATTGAGGGAGAAATGGTGCGAATGATCATTCGTAATAAACATATATGTTGTGATATTAAAATATATCCATATTGTAAAAAATGAAAAGCCAAAAAAAAAAACCTCGGAATACTCAACAATGACGCTTCCTTTTGTTTAAAGAGATGTCACATCGACATCGCACAATGCGCGATAGTAAAGTCTGAAAAATAGATACGCAAAAAAAGTGGAGATTTATGAATTTTAGTAAAAAAAAAAACACCAACAGGTACAAAGAGTGTTTTTTTTTATAAGTTTTGTTATTTTGGTGATTTTTTTTGAAATATTATTATTAGAATCTAATGATACGACAACATCTTACCGATATTTAGCAAAATCAAACAATAGCATCAATCAATCAATCAAATTATTTACCAAGTTCCAACGAAATATATCACTTTATTTGCAAATATATTTATTATATATTACCTATTTTATTTTACATTGTTTCACTATATTTGAGTAAAATTAGTGATTTAAAATCTATAAAATCACTGACTTTTATAAATAACTATTTTCGAAAACTATAAAGCTATAAATCTAAAAACTAAAACTCTAAAACTAACAATTTACACAAAACAACACATTTATAGGTTTATCTACATTTCACAATTTTAATCAATTAATTTTATTTATTATTATTTATTTATTTATTTGTATATATAACTTAGTAATATAACTTATTTATTTTTATTTATTAATTTAAAATACTTTATACATTCATTTATTCATTCATTTATTTAATTATTTATTTAAACTAATATAATAGAAATCAAGAAGATAGAATAATAAGAAGATAGAAAGAAAGAAAGAAAAACAAAAGATACACAAAAGCACACACACACATAAAATCAAAATAACAAGTTACTACTACATTTTTAAAAATGGATTTCACAAACTCTTTTGATTGATTTAATTAGAGATCCATTGTCAACGATTTTGATCGATTGCCGTGCCATCACTCATCTGATTGCACAGGAGGAATCGTTTCAGATGGAATTTGAAAAGGTGCAGCGCGACACTGAGATCTTGTTCATCGTGTTCAACCAGTACCTTCCAGCGTCATATTTTTTCAGATGGCCAGGTGAGGGCCCAGAGCCAGGAGGAGGCTGGGACAAGCAGTTCTTCTTTGAAACTCTTATACAGCGCACTCTCCAATTCAGATCGAATTTGGTGGCGCTACTCCAGACGGTGCAGTCTGTGGGCAGACTCGAGCTGTTCGCGATGCTCACCAACAAAGTCAAGAGCAAGACGGTGCCGACACGATTGTTGCACCCCACCGAAACACTAATAGATCTCTGCTGGCACTGCTCAAATATAAGCTACAGGAGAATATGATGTCGGTTCTCGAGGCCACTCGTGGACTGATGAAGGCATGCTCCTCCAGCCCCGAGCAATTGTCCAACCCCAACAACTACTGCAACAACTCAGAGTCATTCGCTATCTCGATCACCACAGAATATCTTCAATCTATTTCAACAACATTCCTGACACGATGCGAGGCGTTGCTGAATGTTGTCGCAGGTGGAGGTGTCAAGGAGTGATTTCCAGCTATTGATCACAAGCTACGAGTTGGCGTCTGAGCAGTTCATTGTGCTGCTCAAAGACCATTGTCGCTTTGATATTACAGATAGAATTGCAACTATTACGGCCAATGTTGAGACTCTAAAGCAACTCTCCACTGAGATTCACCAGTGGGTATTGGAGGGAAGACAGATCGATGCAACAAGACTACAACACAACTATCAGCAGGAGCAAGCTGTTCTTGCGCTTATTGAACAAGTAAAGACTGTCGTCCCTTTGGTCAATCAATCAATTAACAAGCAATCATCATCCAATCCACTACCAACCAGTATTGAGCTAATTGATTTAGTTAAGCTGGAGCAGCAACTCAATGACATTATCGAAGAGGAGGAGGAAAGTGATAGTGAAAGTGGCGAGAGTGACAGCGAAGCGGAGCAAACAGAACAGATTACAATTCAATTGTCAAGTGCCAAAGTAGAGGGAGACAACAGTGAAGATGAAAACGCTGACAATCAACATCCACATCAACAGCCGAGTCAACTACTACAACAAGCGATATGGTACGACTTGCCATCGATCAGTTTAACAGAGAACTCTGATGATGAAGATGAAGAGCCAATGATTTGGAGTCTTCAATTTCATCTATTAGTTCAGATCCCTTCAAGAGGAATGAGATTGACACCAAGAATCAAGCGACCGATATAGAGCGACGTTCAAACTCTGCATCTGCCGCCAATCTCGATCAAAGTCTACAGCAGCAAGGATTTCATCTCAAGGCAATTCAGGCTAGATCATCATCTCTTCCCTCACAGCCTCAAAAAAAGCAGTAACGGTTCAAACGGAGGACTGTCTGCCAGCAACATTAACAGCGACAGAAAACTTAAGGGTTGGACACTTAAGATCATTCCGTAGATCAAAGTCACGTGAAAATCTACAGGAACCACCACCACCAAACGCCAGCAAGCCCGAGAAGAAGTTTACTCTTCAAAACTAACAAAGCAACCATCAAACTACAGGCACTTACACATCGCAATCACATCAAGTTTACATCAAATTCAACCAACGAGCAACAGCAGACAATTTCACCACTTACAAGCTCTACTATTAATCTCACAGCCAACCTCTGTTAACTCATCACCTGGGCTCAACTCATCCAAGTGGATCGCATCAATACCCTCATCCCGCTCAATGAGCAATCTCTTGATGCACTCTGAGCGACGTCCAAGCACTGTCGAGGAAACATCGAATGATTCCTCACCACGTGGTGAAAATGATGCGGACAATTGCATGGACAATCTAGGTGGTGAAGTGATCATCAATCGAGCACGATGAAAGCTCACAGTCGCCAGATGATCAATTAAATAATGATCTTGATGACATTGAGGCGTTCGATCATGACTACCTTGACACTCCACTAGGTATAAGAGGATCAACCCAAGATCCAAGCGTCGAGCTGTTCGCACCTGCAAAAAGATTTCCAAATCGAAGAGACAGGTGCCAGATCCAAACGTTACAGCTCTCCAGTACACATCAGACTTGACCCAACGAAAGACACATTGAACATTACAAAACCTTTTTCTACTCTAAAGGTAGGGAATACTCATCCTGTCTTATCCTACTAATATAGTCGAAACTAATTAGCATACTTCCTTCTACCATTTAGAACAATATAATTTCATTAATTATATCCCAGCTTTAGGTGGACACATCATCATTTCAGTTGTAAAGCAAAATGAACCAGGTAAGAACAAGCAACATAGAGCACTCATTAGAACTAGAAATGGTGTAGAAAAGATCATCATTGTCAGTCGATCTTCAAAAAGAAAGGATATTATAAAGTCCATTCAAAACTACCTCAGACCAATCTCCAGAACAACAAAGGCATCATTCAAGTCTATTAAGACTGAAAAGATAAAATCACATCTCTTGGATTTTGAAAAGATTGATGTAAGTAAACTAAACCTGTTATTGTAACTCTAAGGTAAACAGCAATACTAATCGCATTGTTGCTATTGTAGCTTACAAAGAGATATCATTTCTTTGTTATATTTTGTGGAGATGGACAAAGTACCGAGAAGGAAATGCTTGGAAACCAAAAGTTAGTCGCGAGTTTGGTAGAATTTTACAGGATTTTTGGGAAAGAAGATTCCTACCAAGGACTGGACTGGATACAACGGTGGTCTAGACACAAGAAACAATACCGATGGTGAATATACTATCTACACTGAGCTCCAAGGCATTGAAATTATTTTCCACGTTTCACATCTTATCCCATTGGAGCGTCGCAAGAGATCCTTTCCAGAAAACCTGTGTCATGATCTACCACGAAGGAAAGACAACAATCAGCCCAACAACATTTACATCACCAAAGCACAGTAAGTAGCCTCCCTACAAATCCAACCAAATCGTCTCATTTATCTAACATTCTCCACTATAGAAATATTCTTTGAAATTAAAAAGGTTAGAGTAGATGATGGATCTTCCGTTTTCTATAAATATTGGAGTAACTTCCAACAACCAAATTCCACCATTTGGACCATGATATCGGATCCACCCATCTACCAAAAACTACCATCATTCAAGCAATACTTGATTACAAAATGTAAGCAACAATCAGAATTTATTTGACCTACTTAGCTTCTTTGATTCTAATTCCATATTTATTTCAGTGATCAATGCAGAAAACTCTGTATATTTCCACTCAACATCTAATGCAAGAAATCGCCAAACAGAGATCTATAAAATTAGATGATATTGTCACTTCTGTATTATAAAATCGCCAATACACATCAAATTCATTTTTATTAGTTTATTTCTATTTTATATTTCCACCTACAACCCCAACCAACCAGCATGCTGGATTGGCCTCCATTTATCTCATTCGTTACAATTTATCAAATCTACCACCTTTTTGCCCACATACGTACGTCCTTTACAATAAACTTTAACCCAAAAGCGTACAAAGTATTAATCAATCAAAAGCATGATTATAATTATTACTAAAAAATAATTTTAAAATTAAAATAGTTTTTTGGGTGTTTAGAAGGAAAGAGTAGTAGATCATTGTGATCAATAGACTGATCGATCAAAGGAACTGTTCCAAACCAAGAGAAAGGAACATGAATGGTTTACTATGTTGTTGATTTCTTGATATTTGTTTTTAATTTTGAGGGAAAAGAATATCTTTTACATTTCATTACAAATTTCAGAGGAATGTTATATTTGGTGTTTTGATCTATTCACACACAATCGCAAACAAGGTCAGATGGTTTTTTTCTTTTTCAGCAAAAAAAAATTTAGTTTAAACAAAAAAAAAAATAAAAAGTATTAATATTATTTTTAATTTTTGGTAGAATAGGACAATATAGATATATATATAGATATATATAATATATTTTATTTAGATTGAAATAATAAAATTTTAAAAAATCAATCATCATAATTGTTGTTGATTCAAAACACTCACACTCACCACTCACTAAAACAACATTACCACAAAGATCTTAGTTGGATTGACAACGACAACGACAACAACAAAAACACCCTATTCAAATCCAATTATTATAAGATTATAACAAACAAGCAAGCATCACTATCTTCAAAATATAAGATATTCTATTCAATCTTAAACAATCTTAACCTGAAGTAGTACTATTAGTATTAAATTTAAACAATATATTTATGTAAAAATCATCATTGTTTATTATTATATTATATTATATTATATAGAAGATATATCGATATAAATATAGATTAAATATAGTATAGATATATATTAGAATAGAATATAGAAATAGTATTAGCAAAAGTGCTTTAAATGAAAGGTTTACGTGATGGAAATGCGCGCAATAATAACAATGCAATATCCTGTTTGAAAATAAACCAACTACCACATACACTTTTGATTCATATACTGCTGAGTGTACATGGTGGTCAGTTCCCATCTGGTTCGTTCCGTGCTTGCTTTTTGACTTGTAGGCTATGGAGTCAGTTGATGCCTCGCACTCTGCGTGCCGTCAACTTTGAGGGAACTGATGATGCCACGACGACCAAGATGGTCAGACATCTGGTCCTAGCATCGCCCTACAACGAAACTCTTCAGCGAGTCACGATTAGCTCGCTTGCAACCTCCGATACACTAGCGACCATCCTGCTAGCTCTCACTACACCCTTCTTTTCACAGCGCTCAAATACACTCTATCATCCACCAGTCACGCGACTAGAGATAACGTCAACACCTTTGAACGATCGCACCATACAGCTGATATGCGACTTAATCAGACTATACAATCTGGAGCACCTGATGCTCTGCTCAGTTGGGCTGACAGACGCACATCTCATTACACTCGGAAAATCATTGTGTACCAACCATTACAATCAACTCACATCCATCAATCTCTCACACAACAACTACACAAAGCTCGGACTGGAATTCCTGCTCAATTCACTGCTGCAGACACAGCACAACAACAATACATGTAAGCAACAGCCACAGCAGCAACCAGGTCACAGGGACAGCAACAATGTATCAACAGTCTATTCAAGCTTCGGCTCACTGAGTAATTATAATTCATCTATGAGTAGTTTAAGTACTTATGTCATCGGCAAACCAAAACAACAACAATGCAATTAATATCATGGATAAATCGATCGTAAAAAACTATCTGCTTTCACTGGATCTCAGTAACAATGGCAAACTGGGCTTCGAATCGATCGCACCATTGCTAGCGCGACTCGAGAAGCTTTCAGAAATTCGTATTTCAAATGTACTGCTATCGTCCGACGCACTGCTGGCGTTTATTGATTTGCTAAAGTCGTCTCGAACACTCAATATCATCGATATTTCCAGTAACTTTATAAATCCCCGTGGCGTAGAGACTATTGCGTCACTGCTGTACATGAATCATATCGTATCGCTTGATCTCTCAGAGAATAAAGTAGGTCTGAGCGGAGTGAAAGCGCTAGCCGATGTCGTTTCTACTGGACTAGCACACATGAAACACTTTTACCTGCGGAGAACCAACATGGCATTCGACGAATGTATGGTGCTGCGCAACCTGCTGCTTCGAACAACAACGATAGAAACAATGGATCTAAGTTCAAATCTTATTGATTCGGATGCAGTTGCCCTCCTATGCGAGGCGCTTCAACACAATCGATCAGTTCGTGATATCAACCTAAGCTTCAACATTCTTGGAGCTAGTGGAGTTACAGCAATTGCTAAAGCACTCCAACAAAACAACCACCTCCGTATCCTAAGACTACATTGCGTATCGATGAAAAAGGCAGGTGCCACTCCACTTGCAGAGATGTTGGCGACCAACAATTCACTTGTGCAGCTACATCTCAGCAACAATGAAATCAAATCAGCAGGTGCCATAGATTTAGCCAGAGCAATACGCTCCAATCGAAGTCTGTTGTTACTGTGATCTTTCATTCAACGGAATCAACGACAAAAGGTGGATCAGCACTGCTCAAGGTAGCAGCGGATTTCAACTATACAATACAACTGGATCTCAGTGGTAATCCGATCACCTTGAAATGCCAGCAAAAAGGCACATCCAAAAATGATTGTAATTTAATGTAAAACTAAACCAACCAATCAATCTAATAAACTACATCATTAGTATACATCTATTGATTCATCCATCCATATCCTATCTTATGATTGGAAGTTGGACTTTGTATATGTGGTGGTGTTTGTTAACTATCAAAAACAAAACAGCACAGCACAGAACAGCATTATTTTTTTTTTTGTGTTTTAAAATAAATCAATCAACACTGACTGAGGTGTTGAAAATTTCAATCACTCAATCAAAGCAATCAGTCAGACTTTTAATAGATCAATTCAACAACACTGATTTAGCAACATGGATGAAGAAGAATATGAACAAACCTTATTGATTAAGAAAGAATGTTTTATATATAGAATTCCACCAAGACCTGGTGCTGCTGGTTACAAGTATGTTTATATTATTATTATATTTCATTACCTTATCTACCTCAACATCTTAGATGCTAATTCGTTTGAATGCAATCAATTGCTTAGAGCACAAGATTGGGATCCTTCAACATATATTTGGTCGGGTCGTTTGGTGATTGTAGCCAAAGGTGATTTCTGTACTATAAAATTTGAAGATAGCAACACTGGTGAAGTATTTGCACAGTGCCCTGTTGATCAAAACTCTGTCGAGCCTGTAATAGATAGCAGCCGTTATTTTCGTAATTAAAATTAAAGATGGAGGTATGTCTGTCTGGAAGTTGTTGTTCTTTCATATCATATAGTTCTGCAACTTTGGATAGTTAGTTAACACATAATCTATTATTGTAGATCGTCATGCCGTCGTTGGTATGGGATTCACAGACAGAAGTGATGCATTTGATTTCAACGTAACTTTACAAGATCATCAAAAGTAAGTGTACAACTTTATGAGCAATCTACAACATAGCAGGCGCGCCAAACAAGAGGATATCAATACATTATCAAGTAGCACTATCATTCATTATTGGTTTGGTATCATCATATCAACACTCATGCTTTATCATCTTGGATTACTACTATTATTACAATATTCCCATTTGGATTTACAAATCAACATTCATAGATCATAGATATTGGGTCTGTTAGATTTGGGAAAGCATTCATGAATGTGAAGATTACAAATGATACCAAACGCCGCCATCCATCTTTTTGTTTTTTATTATTATTATTATTATTATTGTAACCACATTTTAAGCAGTGGCTGCACCAACATTACAATTCAACCAGCTTGTTCAAGAAGAAGAGTAATGTGTGATATTAATAGTTTTATTATTTATACTTAGTCATGTAAAGAATAAGAAACAATCGTATTTGGCAAGACAGAATATGGATAATCAACCAAAGGTGGACTACAGCTTGAAAACCGGTCAAACTATTCATATCCCATTCAAGGCCGGTAGCACTTCAAGTCCACAAAGAGTAACTCCAACCAGTACTGGTCCAGTTCTCACTGGAGCAAGTGGAAATGGTTTCCTTTTGTCACCACCACCACCTGCAGGTGGTCGTTCAGTCAACAGACAACAACAGCCAATCCAACAACAACAACAACAACAACAACAACAACAACCACCAATGCAACAACAAAACAATCAATTCCCATTCTCCTTCCAATCCACAAATTCACCACAACAGCAACAACAACAAAACAATCAATGGGGATCAAACTCATTCTTTTAAATTAAACAAAAGCAATAACAATGTTCTCAATTATCTATCTATAAACTAGTAAAGACATAAAATAACTCCATTATTATTATTATTATTATAATTATTATTATTATTATTTTAAAATTAATTTTGTACATGCAAGTTATTTAAATAAGATTCTTTGGAAAACTGCTTTGGAAATGTGTGCTTTTGAGTATGTAAAGGTTGAATAAAAACTTCACTCAAAAAAATAAGTGGAATTTGCTGACTTGGTTCATTAGAGATTAACAGACACACCAAACATAGATATATAGCAGCAATCAGCAAAAGAATAGATTGATAGATAGAGTGTTAGTTTGGTTTGACTCTTTTATATAAATAACTACCCAATTAATATTTCGAAGCAGTTTTTAAAAACAAACAACGATTTGTTGTTGCAAGTTGCAAGACCTTATAAAACTTAAAATCATTAGACGCTAGCAACATCGGATATTATTTAGATTTTAATTTAAATCAATTATACTTTATATTCTAGTTGTATTATTAGTTAAATCATAGATTTATTATTATTATTATAATTACATTGAACATCTTGTTGTTGTTGTTGTTCAAAACTATTGTAGAGTAGAGTAGTTACAATTATTTAAAGTTAAAAAGTTATAGATATCGATAATATAATAATATATATATATATGTAATAGATAATGTTATATGACAATATAACAAACTCAAGTAGTGGCAATAATGATCATCATATACCGGCATTCAGTGACGAACAAATAGATCAGTTAGATCATATTGTATATATATCGAGTTCACTAGGATGTGTAGGTGCTCTCTTTATTATGTTGTCATATGCAATCTTTAAAGAGGCGCGATCATTTGCAACCACTCTTATATTCTACCTATCGATTACCGATTTACTGTCGGCAGTTTCTTATCTGCCGTTCGGTCGTAGCTCCAATGTGATGTGCAATCTACAGGGTGCTGGACTGCTGTTTTTCTTGACATCTTCATACCTCTGGACGATGTGCATATCAATATCATTGTTCATGGTGTTTTTCTTTAACCAATACGAACAGGGCTACCGATTAAAATACTTCCATGCTTGCTGCTGGGGCATTCCACTGATCTCAACACTTATCTCTCTCATTGCACATGCATTTGGTCCAGTGGGTTCATGGTGTTTCATTCACGATCCAACTAGCGTTTTCAGACTCCTCTACTATCTTCCATTAGTAGTCGTATTCTTTGTAAATCTATTTGTATTTGCATGTATAAGGTAGGTTATTTAATGTCACTTACGCTTGCAACACACTTACTCATATATATTTAACAGGTGGAAGATTTCGCAACATTCAAATTCAATTGTTTCAAGAGTCAATATTATAGTATCATTTTATTTGATTGCATTTGCACTTTCACAGTTTCCAACTGTCATTAATAGTATTCAGAATTTCTCTGACCCATCAAAACCAAAGTTCTCTTTATTTGCTTTCCCAATTACTCTTGCAACCGCTCCAGGGATTCTTTAATTGTATAGTATATGGTGTTAATGAAGGTTTCATATCTCACTACATCGAATTCTTTGAGAAGCACCTCTTCCGTTGCAGAAAATCAAGAGAACTCAAGCAGATCGAAGTTGAACAAGAGAGATTAATTGTGGACTATGACAACAGCGATGAAGAATCACAAACAACTAATATGGATCAATTAATTATTGATGATTATTCTATACAGTAGCCTTTGAACAATTAATAAATATTTATTTACAATCAATCTACAACTAGAAACTCTGTTTATGTGAACAAAATACCAGATTTAGTAATGTTTGACCATTTAACCAAACCAGGATGTAACACTTGTCTATTGATTGTCAATTGTCTATGAATGATTATTCAAAAATTATGTCATTATTTTAATGATTAAATGAAGTAAGGGATACTCTCAGTCAATTATACATCGTGTATTACTTAAAAAACAAAAAATTTTATAAAAAAGAAACGAAGATATCTGTATAAGAGTAGTACCTACCTATTTTGAAAAATTCAAGTTGACAATGAATTAAATGGAATAGTTCTCAGAGGAAGAACTTGATTTTGTATCCAACTTTGTGCAAAGTGGAATATTCCAAACACTTGGAAGAGAATTTATATATGAGGATACCTGTCATGATGCTTTTTGTTTTTAAGGAGTAAAAAATTGAAGTATTAATTTTTTTTGTAAGGTAGATGCCGGATAGTCCGGATACTAGCTTATCAAAAGGTTTGATTAAGAATATAGGATTTAAATAAGAATACAGAAATAAAGAAATAAAAGCCTATTAATAGAGATTATTAGTTTATTTATTAATCATTAAAATCCTATATTTAAATCTTTCCTTAGATTATTATTAATAGAGATTATTACTTTATTTATTAATAATAATCTAGGTTGATTTGATTGGTATTTAAAATGTAAGAAAACGTGGGTTTGTGAGTTATCAAAATTCCAGATTTTTACGAATGTCGAAATTCAGTAAAAATCTTGGGAATAATAACTGACTATTCTACATTTTTATCAAAAATGTTAAGGGAATTTTGAAGATTAATAACATAAATCCCGCACGCGGTATAAAAGTTTGAAACATTTTATCAAGAATGGGAATCGAACCCATGACCCAAACCGTGTTAAGGTTTTGTGATAACCAACTACACCATCCTGACTTTTCATGTAAATTTTGAAAATAAAAATTATTTTATAGTTTCTTTAGGGTTGTTGTGTTTTTTCTGAGGGTTGAAATGCCAACTGATAATTTTCTCCAAAATAATAATATTTTTATTTCTACCATTATGTAGCGATAAAACTAACTTTTCATGAGTTCATATCTAATGTGGATATTGGAAATGAATTTATGCTTCTATTAATTCATCTTTAATAAATAGATTATACCTATCAACTATTATCATACAGAATTATAATCTAAAATAAAATGATATATGTGGAAAAATAACCGCTCAAAGTTCATGCAATAAAGTAAATACATTCTCAAATTATTATTCTAAATAAAAAATCGAATTCATGTTTATGTATAAATAATGATTAATCTAACTGATGAGATTGATTATAAATATTAATGTCTAAAATGAGGTAATTATCCTGTTAAATGTATATCTAGGCCAATGGATCCAGAGTTTGGATAATCTTCTAAGATCAAATCTGCGGCTTTCTCTGCGATTGCCATAATAGTTGCATGCACCAAAGAATCAGGAATAATGGGTATGACTGATGCATCGATTACTCTGACACCTTTGACACCAATGACTTTTAGCTTTGGATCGACCACTGCCATTGGATCAGTAGTAACACCCATCTTGGCAGTTCCGCACCAATGCTCGTGTGCATTGATGTTTGCTCTGATGTAGGCCTCAAGATCGGCGTCGCTGGTTGCTGAGGGTGGTGGAACTGCGGGAGTCATCAAAGTGTTCATTGGAGGATAAGACATAATTCTTTTGGCCTCCTTGAATCCACGAACCAATTTTTTGGACATCGAGTGGATTGTTCAAAAGTGTGAAGTTGATGACTGGATGTCTCAACATGAATTCCAATCTTGAACCACTTTGGTTTTGTGTAAGTTCTAACCAATGGTTGCTTGGCTCAGGCTTACCAATACTGATTCCAAGGGAAACTGATGGGAAAGGAGTTGTGGTACCAATAACACCAGGTTGTACAATCATGACATTTTCAGCTGAATTTGCTTCAGAGGCATTCTTTCTGAGCCACACTCCAACGGAATAACCTGGAGTAGCAAAAAATACCAGCATTCTGTGTCTTGTATGCAAGATCAAGTCCAAAGAGATCATACATGGTTGGTCTTGAATTGGTATCATTGTATTGGTAGACAGAGAAGAACAAAAAGTGATTTTGGAGACCTCTACCAACTCCTGGAAGATTGGATACGACATTGGGGATCTTGCTACTAAATTGACTGAGATAGGTAGCATTACCAATACCAGATTGCAAGAGAATCTTTGGGGTGTTAAGGGTACCACTGGCCAAGATTACTTCCTTGGAAGCATCGACAGTGAAAGTTCTATCTGGGTATTTGTTGAGGACAAACTCTACGCCAGCAGCTTCGTATTTTCTACTGATTATGTCATATCTCCAACGAATTCTAGTTACAGTTGCTTCGGGTAGCAATTCGACTCTCTTGCTGTTAACAGCGTCGGCAAGGTATTCGTGGACTGGGGTAGAACGTTCACCCTTGGATTTATCGATATTAAAGTGGAAATAACCACAGCCATCTCTGAAATCCTGTTGGAAATCATTGTTGAATGGCAAACCACTGGCGTTGCAGGATGCTAAAAATTGTTGTCCCTCTTTATCGAATGGGATTGATCCGACTTTTATTTTTCCCTCGTGGCCATGAATATCACTATTCGATAAATGTGGATCTAATTGTGTTTCTAATTTTTTAAGATAAGTTTTCATGGTAGTCCAATTCCAGCCTGGGACATTCCAAGAATCGTAATCAGAACTCAAACCTCTTTGGAAAACCATTCCATTGTGAACACCGCAGCCTCCGACTAATTTTGCAATACCAGCACCTTTATAACCCCATTTTCCACCAGTGATGGAGGCACTTTGCCAATATAATGGTACATCATAAATTGTAACTTGTCTCTGAAATATTTTATAAACAAAATTAGAGTCTTTGTTATTTTTTACAGTCAAAATTATTAAATTTACCTCTGGGGTATATTCCATTGTGGTTGGCTCCAGTTTTCCTTTGGTACCTACGACATCTAGACCTCCAAGATCTCCAATGGATCTTTTTCCAGCCTCAATTACCAAAACTGTGTGTCCTTTTTCAGAGATTCTAATTGTATAAAATCAAATTAGTTTTCCAAAAAAAAAAAAGAAATATTAATAATATGGTCTTACCTGTCGGCGACTATACTGGCACTGGAACCACTTCCAACAATAACGAAATCATAGCATGGTAGCTTTGGAAGGTTATAGGTAAATCCAGATGTAATTACTATAAAAAAGATTGAAAAGTAAAATAGTGGTGAAAATAGTTTTACACCAAGGTGGAACATCTTTAGAAGATTGTTTGTGAAATTCGATAGACTATAACAAAATCAACTATTTAAATAGTTTGTTTTGAAGGAATATTATTAAAGTACAGAATTGGAACTTGTTGTTTCAATCCAATGATTGGCTTTTATAAGGGGGTTGTTGAAGCTTGTTCAAAAATGTGACCTATCTTTTCTAAATTTAATTAAAATGACAACATTAATACTTTAAATATATGTTGGGAGGGGTTGGGTATTTTATTAAAGATTTATTAATGGAGAAGGAGATGAGATGGATAATTTAATACTGGAGGTAGCAATTGGAATAAACAATTTCAAATGAGGAAGAATACTACTCCCCTAATTAATTTAACAAATAAATATCTTTTGAATATCGCGATTTTGGAGCAGCCTTCTTTTTAAATCGTCTTTAATTATAGCACCAACAAATAATAATACAATAATTGGATAGAAAGTAGAAAAAGATGGAATTAAAGAATTCAATAATAAATGATATTGGAAAAAAAAAAACCAAAATCAACAAAACAACCAACCAAAAGTATATTATTATTATTATTATTATTATCTTGTTTAATCCATATCTTCAAAAACACAAAATTGATTAGGTGGATGGATTAGTATGACTTTTGAGATAAAGATATTAATAATGAAGTATAATTAGTTTTAAGGAAATGCTAAAAACAACAACAACAACCACTTGAATATCTAATATCTTTTCAATTCTGTCGTGACAGGACCGTCAATATCTGAAACGATTAATTAATATGTATAATCACCACCAACACCAAACAAAGTAGTCATCCAAAATCAAATTATCGATGGGCTGTTGGAAGACAAGTAGAGTGGTTCATGTATTTTTTTATACAAATTGGAAAGAGGATATAAATACATCTGTTTCTGGTGGTGGTGGTGGTGGTGGTATGTGTGGTAGAAGTTGGTGGGTGGTAGTAGTGGTTGGTTTGCTCGAGTGGATATACTCATGTTATTACACACACGAATCCACTGTTATTATAATCAATGTGATTGAGTGAATGAAGCCTGAAGTGGTTGATTGGCTGTGTCTGTTTGCCTGTTGGTTGCTGAAGGATATTTATTTATTTATTTATTTTGATATGAGTTTATTATAGATAAATTTACGTCAGAAATCCTACGAATAACCTTCTATAATTCTATCAGTCTTCCCAAGTTTTATGTTTGAATCATTATTAAAAATTCAGTGGTGTTGTTGTTGTTGTTGTTGCTTCTTGATGTTGATTTGTTGGAACGTTTGGATGCATGTTTATTCAGCATTCTTTCGTTTTCCTTCCAAACAATTGTATGTATGTATGTAGCGAGAATAAGAGTATTATTCTTTGTAATTTATTGATAGGCAAGAAACGATGGTTGTATCCACAATAGTTACAATAGAAATTTGGAAGACACAATTGTGATGTGGATATTGTGATGCATTGGGGGGGAGCAGGTGGATTATTAGTAGTTGTAACTGTGCTTTTTAAAGTTATTGTGGACTTTAAATATCACAATTATGTGCAATTCATCTAGAAGATGAATAATCAAGCTGTTGGAATCAATGAATAATCATGTTTCTTCAATTCAAGTTAGCAGTGTTTGTGATTTGATTGGAAATGTAGCATGGATGTAATATGATGATGATGACATCAAAAGGGGGGACAAATACAATTAAGAGATAGGAAAAGCGATAATCGATTCGAGTGGTGATGATACCAGTATTTAATATTCTTACTTTATAAGTATTATTAATTAAAGCTTGGAATTTGAAGGATGGATTGTTGAATGATTTAATTCTGAATGGTCTATTGCTATTTATACTTACCTACTGTAGGCGAACCACCTGCTAGCAACTTTGCTGTTCAGTCTGAAATTGGCTGAAACACGCACCAACATGGTGAAACACCCACGAGTATTAGCATGTGGACATCACCATTTCTTTTAACTAGTGTTATTAGTCGTAGTGATCGTATTATGACACTCAAATGGTAGGTGTTTTTGCATCTAACAAACATGTGAGTGAATGTGATTGTGAGATTAGATAATCTCGAATAGACGATCGTGGTATCTCATTTTCTCTCTTTATTTGATTTCGATATTCGCTGACAATCAACCAATCAACCAAGCAACCCCGCTTTCAATCCTTATATTTCCATCACTGATCAGGGAGCCTAGGTTTGTCATCGAAAAAATATATGAATTTATTCGATTAAATAATAATTTAACAATAACAGTACTTCCATTTGTAACCAACATCAACTGACATTCCTTTTATATTACTCTATGATCATCACATCCAATTTGTTTGATTGTTTCTTTGTTTTTTTACAACTCTTTGATCATAATCTCCAAGATATTTTTTAGATGAAAATTTGTACTTTGCCTTCTTTGAATGGTGTGGGGCAAAACAGAGGGTCCCTCTATGTTTAATTGCACCAAAATTAATCAAAATTGGGTGTTTATAAAGGAGACCCTTGTTTCAAGACCACTTTTTGTACTTTAAAGTTAAAAGAGGTTGGTATACTTTGCAGAAATGTTACTAAATATAGTTGTGACTATGGATACAAATCTCTCTTTAGCATATCAGTACTCTACAAGTTTGATTTTGATATGATTATGGAACACGATCAATGTTCAAAGTAGTGTTCCAAAGATTGAATTCAATATATCAAAACCTCCCTCTAACTTCTAATTTGTTCATGTAACCTTCTATCAAAAATTTTAAACAAGTTCCAAAAAACACATTTTATTGGGATAAATTGATATTTGATAATTCAAAAACTCATCTCATACGCCAATCTTTTTAAAATTATTTGTTGGTTAAATGTAAGTCTACCAAATAAAATTACCAATAAGTCAATGAATTTCGATTTATCATTCTCATTCCTAAATCGAATGGGCTCAAAAATGGGCTTTATAATAAATTTACCCTATTTTCCCTTAAATCACTTCACTTTTCATATTGGGAAATAATTTAAAATGATTGTATTTAATGTTTAAGATTTACTTTGATTACATTGAGATCAACTTTATCAATTTTCTATTAAAAAATAGAATATCTTTATTATGTAATTACAGAAATAAATTACTGTAGATTATTAAGAGACAATTTAGACAATCCAGTTGAAGCTGATGGCATCGATTTGGACAGTGGTAGTTGGAGTGATGGCAATGTGGAAAGGTGTACCATCAATGTTTTGCATGTGGATAATACCATAGGAAATGACACCACGTACTTGATAGATCTTTGGGAAGCAACCATTTTGTTCAAAAATTTGGATGGTAGAGAATCCCATTACATATTCAACTGGGTTAAAAGCTGGATTTGGGAGAGTGGTAGTACTATGTAAAGATTGTAAGTGTATTGTTTAAAAATTAGTTCAAAATTGCTTACCTCTTGATGGCATCATTAATCCAAACAGTGGAAGTTCCACCAACTGGGCCGAATCTAATGGAGTTGGTTTGGAGTGCAACATGGTTGATGGATCTTTCGACTCTGACATTAGCAGTGGTGGTCAAACTACCGAAAGTGAAGGTCCAAGTGCTGCTGTCATATTGAGCATTAGTGGCAGCAACCAAAACAAGGACTAAAATAATAGTAGATAATTTTGAACATTGTTTTCTTATTGTAAGTTTTAAAGTTTAAAGGATGTATTGTATTTGTTTGTTGATTTGATAAAATGATACAGAAACTTACACTATTTATACTTTTTAAAAGCATATAAGTTTTCCTTAATCAAATAAAATCGTCTGGTAGGATCCAATCAATTACAAAAGAAATTAATGTTTGTAAATTGGACATATGGAGATCAATATCTTCTAGCTCATTGATCCCAAAAGTTGTAAGTTGATTGAATTATAACCCTGAAGATTTACAAATCATATATTTGTATTTACTATCAATTAACTGTTTTGAAGTCAACAATTCATATGTTGGCTACCATACACTTAGTTCAAGACAAGAAACTAGGAGTTGACAAATCATCAATCTGCAGACAGAGATCCACAAATTGATTGAAATTTGGAGAACTATGTTTTGTTTTGAGGACCTAGTTGATGAATATGTCGGGCAAATTAAACTAATTTAATAACAATCTGTACTAATCATTAAATTTCAAATAAAGTGTTTATAGACAAAACATACGAAGGGCTGTGGTGGTAGACATCCATCTAGATTCACAAATCAATTTTTGATTTACAAAATTTTGTACCCCTTCATTGTTCCTTTGCACCTCTTTGGATGTTAAGGTCAAAAACAAATTAACTAGAAGCTGTGATAGTTTTCCCAATAACAGTTTTTGGACAAAGGGATGTTCACTGTTTGTTTTTCAAAAAACTTACCCCATCTTTGACAATTTGTGTGGGTTAGCCTTACCATCTTATTGACTACCCAACAAATTTAATTTGTTTGTGTATTTCGTGATCACATATCTAAATATTAATATTTAATTTTAAGTTTTTCTTTTAAAATAAATTAGTACTACTATTCAAAGACAATATAACAGTTATTCCTAACTCCTTTATCCAATATACAAACTTTTGATTATGGAATAGTAATAAATAGTTTATAAGAATGACAAATTTTAGGAGGTGACACTGTTGGATCTATTACTACCAATGATTAGTTTTTATAATCACATAAATGAACCTTTACCATAGCATGTTCAAGATTTATAAACACTATTAACAATATGCATAAAAAATAGATATTCATAAAAAAGGAAACAATAATATTGGTTAAGTTAGAGTATCTCTCCAAACAAGACTCTTACTTATAAATGCTTACTCTGCTGTTGTTCTCCCACCAGTAAGTATACATTCAAGGATATTATGAATCCACTCTTTTATTTTGAACTCTTATTATTTTTATAAACCAAGTTGTTCAAATTTTGTTGTTTTTTACATTGAAAAACAAATAGGATGAGAAGAAACTAACGACGTCGGATTTCGGAGTAAACTTTGTTTCTCAAATAAATCACTGATCATATTTTTTAATTATATGGTGAATTGGCGTACAAGGTAGTAATCCACTGTAGAGTTCATTACCAGCTCTGAGAGTAAACATTATTCACCACAAAAACCAGAGTGTTGCGAACTATCTATTTCATGACAGGCGAAATATCACAGTAAAAAGTAACTTTTAATTTTTCGTGAAAACCAAATGCCTATTTTTATATTATTGATTTTTTAAAAATTGGTAATTGAATAGTTGTTTACCAAAAAACCTCTTGATATGAAATCTGACAAAAAAAAGAAGCATTGTTTTGATCTACAACAGAATGGTGTAAATATAAATAATCAATGATATTTTGTTTTTTACTGGTTTGGTATCTTTTTTCTCTGTGTTTTGAGTTGCTTTTTTTGATTTCAAGGTACCATGCATTAATACTGTTAATATTTGCTTTATCTGACCAAAGAGAAAATTAAACCCAATTGAAAAGTTCCCTTTGTCATTTATGTTATTTGGAAAGACTAATTCTGCAATTCTACGTGAATAGTTTTAGTTTAGATTATCATTTAATTATATTCATTATTATTAGGCAAAGCAAACTAAACATTATCAATTGGTTTATTACTCTCTCTATCCTCAACATTCACACTAGTTGTTTGTTTATCAACAATCCAACCCAATCACTTAGCTTTTTTTTTCATTACAAAACAACATTCATCTCACCTGAAGAACCAATTGGCAGATAACCGGTAAACATAAACCTTAGATATATTTTGACTCACTTAAAATCACAGAGAAATTTCGAAAATCACAACAAGAAAATCTGAAAAATGTCAATTGGTCATTTCCTCGTACGAGGAGCTTGACTTACAAGAGACTTTTGGAATTGATTGCAACTCACTCCAAGATTTGGTGTCAATCCCAAAGAATCCACAGCGTTTAGAAGAATTAGGAGGTAACCAAGGTTTGGCTGAAAAATTGAGAACCTCACTCGAAGAAGGTCTATCAAAGCATGCCAACTCTGCCAACTCACATAGAATAGAAAAGTATGTACAAACCAAATAATATAATATAGAATATAGAATAGAAATATAATAATGTAGCGCTATAAGTGGAATAGTTGAAGCAGAGAAATAATTAACATTTTTTTTCCTGGTCTTTCTTTAAATTAGATTTTCAACAAATGTTTTACCAGATCCACCAATTGATCCATTATGGAAGATGATTATTGATGCACTTAAGGATGAGACTCTGATTATTTTGATTATAGCCGCCGTTGTTTTCAATTATTTTAGGTTCAATTTGACTATACGTTCAGAGGACCCTTCCACCGGTTGGATTGAAGGTGTCGCTATTTTGGTTGCAGTGCGTCGTAACTTTGGTGACATCGATCAACAATTACAAAAATCAAACAACGTTTCTTGGAGTTGAACAAGAAATCGGCAGATAGAACCGTCAAGGTAGTTTCGTGAGGTGAACAAATGTATCATCTCTGTTTTCGATGTTTTGGTTGGTGATATTTTGATGATCGACACTGGTGACATTATTTGTGGTGATGGTGTGTTTCGTTGAAGGTCACTCCATCATATGCGATGAGTCCTCATGACCGTGAGTCAGACCCAATCAAGAAGGGACACACCAAGGACAAGCTTGATCCATTCTTTATCTCTGGTACCACCGTACAAGAAGGTTTTGGAAAGATTTTAATTACTTCGGTTGGTGTCAACTCAATCAACGGAAGATTAATGATGTCACTCAGAACTGAAACTGAGGACACTCCACTCCAAGAGAAACTTGGACAACTTGCCGATCGTATTGGAAAGTTTGGTTTGATTGCTGCTGGTTTGATGCTTCTTATCACCATCCCCAAGTACTTCATTGAAATGAAGGTCAACGACGTTAAGATTACCACAGATTCGATTTCCGACGTCACAAAGATTGTTGTCGACGCTATTACTATCGTCGTAGTAGCAGTTCCCGAAGGTCTTCCTCTTGCAGTTACCGTCGCACTAGCTTATGGTATGCTCAAGATGTTTCAAGGAAAACAATTTGGTTAGAAACATGGCCTCCTGTGAGACTATGGGTAGCGCCACAACCATTTGCTCCGACAAGACCGGTACTCTCACAACCAACCAAATGACTGTAGTTAGTGGACACATCGCCAACTACATCGAGCACGTCGACTACAACATCAAATACAACATTCCACAGCACATTCATAACATTATTACAGATGGTATTTGCATCAACTCCAATGCCTATGAAGGTGTTTCTCCAAAGGGACGTACTGAGTTTATTGGTTCCAAGACAGAGTGCGCACTTCTCAAAGTTTGCCCAAGTCTTTGGAGCTGACTATCAAGCTGCCAGAGCCACCGCCAATATCAAGAAGCTCTACCCATTCACCTCTGCCAAGAAGAAGATGGGTGTCCTTATACAACAAGAGAACGGACACTACCGTCTTCTACACCAAGGGTGCCTCTGAAATTATCCTTGGACAATGCACCACATACTTTGATAAAGAGGGTCAAATCAAGCCAATGACTCCAGATGTCAAACAAATGTTTGAACAAACTATCTTCAAGTTCGCATCGGACACACTTAGAACCATCGGACTTGCCTACGCAGACTACGACCCAGATCAATACAACCTCGACGGTGATGAACCAACCACTGGACTTTGCTTCATTGGTTTGGTAGGTATCCGTGATCCAATTCGTACTGAAGTACCAAAGGCTGTAGCTCAATTCCAACAGGCTGGTGTTGTCGTACGTATGGTCACTGGTGACAACATTGTCACTGCCGAAAACATTGCTAAGCGTTGCGGTATCTTAACAAAGGGTGGAATCTGTATGGAAGGAACTGAATTTAGAAAGATGTCCGACAAGGAAGTCGAGGGTATTCTCCCACGTCTCCAAGTTTTGGCTCGTTCCTCTCCACTCGACAAAACGTAGACTCGTCCAACTTCTCAAGGACAGCGGTGAAGTCGTCGCTGTCACTGGTGATGGTACCAATGACGGTCCAGCCTTGAAGTTAGCACATGTCGGTTTCTCTATGGGTGTCACTGGTACTGAAGTCGCCATTGCCGCATCAGATGTAGTTTTGCTCGATGACAACTTTGCTTCGATCGTTCGTGCACTCCTCTGGGGTAGAAACATCAACGATGCCATCTGCAAGTTCTTGCAATTCCAACTTACCATCAACATTGTTGCAGTTATCGTTGCCTTTGTCGGAAACGTCTATGGTAGTGGTAAGTCGCCACTCACTGGTATTCAATTGCTCTGGATCAATTTGATTATGGACACCTTGGCTGCACTTGCCCTGGCAACCGACCCACCCAGCGACTCTCTTCTCAACCGTCCACCACACGGTAAGGATGCCCACTCATCTCGCGTACCATGTGGAGAGACATCCTTGGACAAGCTGCCTTCCAGCTTGCCATCAAATTCCTCTTGCTCTACCTCGGTGTCGATTTCTACAATATGGTTCTCGGTGGTCACATAAAGAAAGACTCAGTCAAGCACTACACGATCATCTTCAACACCTTCGTATTCCTTCAAGTATTCAATGAAAATCAACGCAAGAGTCTTGGGTAACGGTAAGTGAAGCAAAGACGATTTACACGAATAAATCAAACCTATCACACCTCATCATGTCTATTAACCAAATCCTCATATTCACTTAAAAACTTTAGAATTGAATCCATTCAAGCGTATATTCTCCAATCCAATCTACATTATCATTTGGTTTGCCACTATCGGTATTCAAGTTTTGTTCGTTACTTTTGGTGGTACTGCCACCTCAACTACCCCACTTACCCTCCAAGAGTGGGGACTCTGTATTGCCACTGGATTCATCTCATTGCCACTGGGATTCCTTTTGCGTCTCATTCCCATCAAGAATGCAAGTGTTCAAAGAAAGAAAGTATCTGATTACGATGCAAGTGAAACCACACCAATCTTCCAAAGAGCAGACAGATATGTCTAAGCAATCAAAATCGACAAATACATATAAATATGTATAGAGTACATTCAAACTATCTGAGCCACCAACAAGACAGCTCTAAATATAAACATCTAAATCAACCAAACCTAACAAATATAAAATGAAATGAAATGTTTTTTTCTTTGCAAGAAACAGATAATATATATCTATATCTGTCGAAAACAACCCACACATTAATAAATTTTAAGGTACTGCTTTTATTGAACAGGACTCATTAGTTTTAAACAAACATCATAATCATCATCATCATCATCATAAATCGTCAGCAAGTTATTCAAACAATAAAAGACAAACCTGTGGCTATCTCTCTGTTTCAAAAAAAAGGTGTCAGTTCCTGGAGAGGGTGATCTTAAAACACTGTTTCAGATCTTTTTAACAGTTTATTGAACAAAAAAGGTGAAGGTGACACTAAAAAATAAATTTATCATGGACTCTGATGAGTTTCTCCACTTTGATCACACTCAATCATATCTCTCATCGGTATCACAAAGTGTAAACTGGTGTCATTCTCAAGTAAGTATTAATAGCTCCAAACCAAGAAAAAAAAACATGTTGGTTAGTTTAAGTAATTTTTCCATTCTGTCCTGCCTTTATTTTATTTAACAATTCTTATCTAATTACTTCATCATATACATACAAATAATAATCTCATAATCAAATATATATATATATTATATAATATAAGTATAAATCATTAATAACATATAAACAAATAATCACAGTATAAATAAATCAATCACCACCATTTAAATCTTTTTAATTTAATCTTTTTTGTTTTTTTTCTTTTTTTTGAACCAACCTTTCCACAAATCCACCACAACCCTAAAACACTTCTTCACTTATCACTAAGAAATCAACAACACAAAACACACTATTTATTAGTTATTCATACACCAACAACCACCACCTACTCACTCATAATTTGTTTGCATTGAATTAAAAACACCTTTGCGGCATTGCATTGAAAACATATTCATTCATTGGTTAGTTTGACTAGCTGCTATTGTTGTCTCATTCCATCTTTCCCCTTTTTCCTTTAATATTAAACAAACACAAAATCCAATAAGAATAAAGCAAACATATTAAATATTAAATAACCAACCATTCATTAGCTTAGTTTAGTTAGTTAGTTTTAGTTTAGTTTACAAGTTTAGTCAATAAAACAAAAACAAACAAAGCATAGTATAATTTAGAATAAGAGCAAAGCTACATCATTGGCATTGGGACTGGATAATAAACAATGGGAAAAGCATTTTCAAGATTATTTAAAAGAGTAAAGATATAAGAGTTTTGATGCTGGGTTTGGATGCAGCCGGTAAAGACATCGCTACTCTATCGAATAAGCTAAAGGAAACAGTTCCAAGCAATTCCAACAGTTGGTTTCTCGGTTGAGACTAATACATTTTCAAAAATCTAACATTTACAATATGGGTATGCATCATATGTTTAAATCCAAGTTTAGAAGTCGATTATTAACACCACATACTCAATAGGATGTTGGAGGACAAGATAAAATTCGTAATCTATGGAGACACTATTATGTAGGAACACAGGTTTTAGTATATGTAATCGATAGTAGTGATAGAGAGCGTTTAGAAGAATCGAAACAACAATTATATAGAGTTTTAAATGATCCTGAAATGAGAGGTATGCATTAGTTCATCAGTGAGCATCAATTTTGTTATACATATATGGTATATTAATCAATTTTATTGAAATAGAACCAATATTATTAGTTTATGCAAATAAATGTGATCTTCCAGGTTGCAATGTCAGTTGAAGAGATTGCCAATCATCTGGGTCTACAGCAACTTGTAAATAGAAAATGGAATATTTGCCAATCATGTGCAATCACAGGACAAGGTGTAAATGAAGGTCTATCTTGGCTGGCGAATCAACTGACGGCTGCCAAAAAAGCAGCATCGAGCAACAAAAAAAAAATCAACCTCAGCACCACCAACCACAACAGCAGCAGAACCAGTTCGCACTTGATTTAAAAATTAATTAAGACAATAATAATAGTTTCAACCCACAACAATCATCATAATTATAACAATTAGTACTTTTAGAAAAATCAAAGAAAGAGTATTATATAGCTAGCTAGATATATGGAAGTAATAGTTCGAAAATATTACGCAATCGATCAAACCAAATTGATGCCATCCAACCTTAATCAAACTAACCAACCAATCAACCATTCCTCTTCCTTCTTCATATTTTCAAGAATTTCATCATTTATTATCAATGTAAAAATAACAACAATAATAATAATATAATTTAATTAATATCAATATTCGCATTATTTGTGGTAGATTGTACCAAACGCGGCGACTCTTTGCAGTGAAGATAACAAATAACAATCAAAAAAAAAAAAACAAATTTTGATTTTTTCATGCGAGAAACCCTAAAAAAAGGTCTATTTTTTTGTGATTTTGTATATTTGTGGTGGTTTTTTGATTGAAATTTTTCGATAATGGCGTCTATCGATAGGCACTGATGTGTTTTTGATCAATAAAAAAGGAGTCTAAGGGTCAGATTCTCCCCAGATTTTTTATTCCTTTCGACAGAACGACAATGGATTGGTTGATTGATTTTGTTCCTAAATGTGATAACAATATAGATATATTCATTGTTTGTTCTAATTCAAATCAATGATATATTTTCTTTAAATAAAATGGTTATAAGAGATAAACTTCTATTTATTTCTTTAATTTATATCTTTTTTTATTCACAGACTTCATGTAAATATCTTAGAAAACACAACACTAATCGTATATATCTCACACCCCACTACTGATCAGAGATTTACGATCATCATAAGGGAGTGTGATTTTACAAAGTGATCACATCATTCATTCATTTTACACTTTGATCAAACAATTGACACTGATTTCACTCGTTAATAATCAATCTAGATGCTGCTACTGTAATTAGTTCTTTGTCACCCAACACTATTACTATCAACCAGAATGTTAATGTTACGATTACTGGAACTGGAATCGTTTGTAGTGGCGCTTCCATTGTGGTCAATGGCGTAGCTGGAATCTTTACTGTATACGCAACACCATGTTCAGCAACCTCCATGAAAATCAATTTTGCGCCAAAGGTAGTTGCCCTTGGTGCTAAACCTCTTGGCATCAAAGTTGGAACAGTCACTTCCAATACACTAACAATGACTTTCAACGCACCAACTCCCAGTATTTCCAATATCATTCCAAACTATGTCTACACCATCGGTGCTGGAACTGTAACTATTAATGGTGCTGGGTTCATGTCTGGTTTGTCCACTGCCACCTACGGTGGAAAGGCATGCAATCTCGGTACCATCACAGCAACCTCAATTGTTTGTAACATACCTTCAGATACCACAAAATACGGACAGGTTCCAGTGATTGTAAGCAATTCTGGTGTCACTTCCAATTCTGTTTCCATATCATTAGTTCGTATGTATATGATTTACAAATAGTTTCCCTTTGTAATGTTAACCTTCCTTCTCCGTAGCACCTACACCAACAATTACCAAGGTTACACCGTCTTCTGTTACCATTGGAAAGGCAATGAATATTACTGTTACTGGTACAGACTTCATGCCTATTCCCGTACATTTTATTATTGGTTCACCACCTCCAAATACCATCTACATGATTACAACACTATACTCATTCAACACAACCGTTGCAATTATGAAGCCGGAGCCCTACCAAGTAGCTGGAACATATACAATCCAAGCGATCAATGGTGGAACAACTGGACCAGCTTTTAATCTGCCCTATGTTCTTGAGGTTCCCGTGATTAGTTCAGTAACACCAAGCACCTTCAGTTACTCTCAAATGAATCTTACTGTTTCCGGTAGCAAGTTCAATCCAGACAGCACATCCATTTTTATTGGGACCTACAACTGTCCAATTATTTCAAGAACAACCACTACTATTATAGTTAACCTTCAAAATCTTCCACTGTCCGGTACTCATCCTCTCAAAGCAGTGTTTTTATCAGCTACGTCGAATATTGTAAATGTAGTAATCAATATTCCAACACCAGTCATTAGTGCATTGACACCAAACTATCTGGAGACGGAGTATCCAGTGTTAAGTACAATTACAGGTTCTGGATTTGTTCAGGGAGAATCAAAGATACAGCAAGGAACACAAATGGTATACTGGATATATAATGTCACTTCTACAATGATTGAATTCGCTTGTGTTGGTATGTTGACCTCTGGTACTTATCCAGTTACTGTAATCAACAGAAACAGCACTTCGAACATTGTGAACCTAAGATTCAATCTGATGTATCCAATAATCACATCAATTCAGCCATCACCAGTGCTTAATAATGCCACAACACCAATTACTGTGACAGGATCACAATTTTTGTCAACGGAGTCAATGTTTGGAGTATATGTGGATGGTCAGTCATTTTTATACCTCTTACAGATCCTCCACAAAAGTAATATTTTCTTTCACTGCCCTTGGAAAAAATGGTACCTATACTCTGATGGTCAAAAATTCACCGTATCTTACTTCTAGTGCTACTTTTGAAGTAACAACACCAACACCCTATGTCACATCAATCAGTCCATTATATGTTTACAGCCACCAGTCTCAACCTATTTCAATTTCAGGTTATGGATTCACCTCCGTAACGGCTGTGACAATTGGTGGAGTGGCAGCAACTGGAATAAATGTTAGAGGCCAAAATCTGCTACTAGCTTCATCTGTTGCTTTTGCTGGATTCTCGGTAGCAAGCAAGGAAAACATATCGAATTATAATTATTTTTTCAACATTCTCACTGCCATATCGTCTGCCATCTACATTAATATCAGTTGAACCAAGTGTTGTTACCAATATCGAAAACACACAGGTGACAATTAAGGGAACCAACTTCTATCCAGAACTATCGTTCTTCTTCTACTCTGATTTTGCAAGTATGACGATGCCAACTCTTTTGTTTAATCTGACTACCATTATCTTCAACGCACCTATCCTGTCCGAGGTTGGTCCTAAAGGAATCACCCTAGTTGATGGTACTAATTACGTTAATGGCGTTCTCACATATGTCTCACCTCTCATTTCAATTCAAAGTGTAAGTCCGCTCTCCATGTTGGTGGGTGGCAGTCACGTCACAGTGACAATCATTGGAAGTGGATTTGACTCGAGAATTACAACTTTTGAAAACAATTTCAATTCGTATGGTTACTGTTACTCTGATGAATGCTACCACCATTCTATTCAATGTCGATCCTCTATCCATTCCAGTTGGAACTATTCAAATACAACTTAAAAAACATCGATATCACATCGCCTGAAAATATTCGACTTTTATGCATATGAAACACCAGTTATTGATTCGGTTGAACCAGCTACAGCCTATATCAACGACTACAGAGAGGGTTCAAATGTTTTTCGATATAAGTGGTTCCGGTTTCATGGTGGGAATCACTCAAGTTAAGATTGGATCTTACATTTGCCAAGCTGACTACTTCCCCTATGCCAAAATAATTTGTAATATGCCCATTATAGCAACTCCTGGAGTGCTTCCAGTGATTGTTTACAATGGACAGACTCCTTTCAAACACCAAATACGTTGAATACCTTGACCCAGTCCCAGTCACTAGCATCTCGCCACCATATGTCCATTATAACCAATCGGTATCTTCGATTGGACTCACCATTTCCGGAAGCAATTTCAATCCACAGTCTACCGAGGTAGTTGTTTCATTTAGAAGGTTCAATTACTTTTACAACTACTCGTGTGCTATTAGCAGTATCCAAGCCAGCGAAATCCAATGTACTATTCCAATGACCATTGTAGCTCAATACGATGTTATTGTATATTCAAATGATTTAACTCTGCTATAAAGAAATTTAATGTTAATCGACTACCCAGTGTCGTGTCTATCACACTCTGGAACTCCAGTATCATGGTGGTTCATCAGAAAACTCCCTCAGTCCGATTCCTAATCTACTTTGACAGTGTATCCACCCAAGTCCGCTATTACGAATCTCTCAATTCCAATTCAAGTGCTCTATCCTTAACTTTGGACAAAAACCGATTTGAACCCCGACGCTTTGGTTAAATCCAATGGATTTGTCCTCTACAATGATTTCCCAGTTTATACAGACAGCAATGGCTCGCGACCAGACACCCTTGCCTCAAGAAACTTCAAGACACTTGGAAAAGGTATACTGTTTGTCCATACACAATACAACAGTAGCTATACACCTGGTTTTCATATTAAGCACACTGTTCCAGGATTTCCAAGCATTCCCTATACAGGATTCTCCTTCTCCAAACGAATTCCAAATGACTACTTCTTGAGACAAACCGAACCAACCGATTTGTCATTTGGTCATTCTTTCATGTGTCACAGTTTCACTGATGCATCCGAAATCATCAACGCTATTGTAGCCTCCAAACCCTATGCATATTTTTCAAACCAATATACTTCAGCCACCAACATATTCACACCTATTTTCAATGTGCAAGTCGATCAGTCTCCAGCACCATTCCACTCTAGCAGCTGGCTGAACGGCCTGTACCTATCGGCTGCCTTTAAAAAGGATATTTTCACTCCAATCGGTCTTTCTCCATTGCTCATTACTATGCCCGCCAAGTTCCAGGTCCCACCTGCAGCTACTGCTGTTACTGAGACTAGATTGCCATCTGATTTCGTAAAGCAATACGATATTTCCAATAAGATTTCGCAGTGGAAAGCAGACAGAGACCGAAGTCATATTGCATTTAACGACACCCACCTCTGTCTTGGTGACTATGCTCCAAGAACTACGCTTGGAGGTGGTTTGGCAGTTTTGTGTCAAGCAAACTATCCTCAGTGAGTTTTATGATTTCAACCATATTCAAATACCAGCAAACCAACTGTACCTCCAGCGACTGCTCGTCCAACCAAATACAAAACCAATTCTTTGTGGCTATCAAGTCTAAGCTACTCTTTGATACAACCTACGCTGCCTTAGGTGAGCTTGCAAGCTATTTGGAAAGGGTCGATCCATTGCTGCCAAATACAAAAGCTAGTTGTCTCAGACGATGGCTGTACAGGTCCACTTTGCCCACTTAATCCAACGACTGGACAGGTGCTCTATTCCAATGAGATCTCAACTTTCAAATTCCGTGGAAGCTATACTCCATCTTTCAATATCTACCTCATTACAAATGACAGTTTGATTTCTATTACCGACGCAAATGGACAAGTCGTATCTTTCCCAATTGTAAACATCACAACTGCCTACATACCGCAGACCACCAATATACAAAGCAACAATATAGTTTTCATCTATAAATTGCTGCAACTTACCAAGAAAGTAATTGACACTACCTTCCTCACTGGAGGACAGTCTCCAAGTAGCTTTGTATTGAAGGTAACTGGAAACACCGCAGTTCTCAATCAACATTCTCAAATTCCAATTGATCTTCAACAGCTCAATGTTGATGTATTGTTCCGTGCCATTAGCTATGACCTATTGCTCAAGCTTAAATCTGATTTTTCACAAGTTGCCCTTCCAATGTATATGATTTGGACAACTACGTAGCCTCAACAAGCTCAGCCATACTTGGAGGTCTGACAAACTTTTATGCAATGAAGCTTAGACAATTGACTTTACCAAAACTCCCAACTCTCCTTTTGAAAACTCTTACCGACGTTTCTGGACAACCAAAGGATATGGAGCTGTTCACCAGTTCAAGACTAACAAGAAAGCATGCTGTTCAGAGCCAAGGTTGGATTGCCGCCTATCTCTGGGATTTGGTTGATGAAGAGAACGATGACTACATTGATACAGCACTGAGAAAGCTCCCTCACAGCGATAACAACAATGGAAACCAAATTGCATTCAACTATATACTAAACAATACCATCAACTACGTTGGAAATGATATCATATCATTCAGTAACTCATTGTTTGCTTTGATCCCAATGTACAGTCCACTTATTGTCCCTCATGCAAACTCTATTATGATCTACAACAACATCTTCCAATGCCAGAACTGCAAGACTAGTCTATCATCACCAACCGATACATCGAATCTAACCGATGTTCTAACTTCTTTTGGTGTTTGTCGCTCTACTATTGATACAATGGAAATTCCACCAATGAAGGAAGTCGAACTGTTCGCTGGCAAATGGATATCTTCACTTGCCCAGCCAACTAACTGGCTGACCAATCAAGGTATTAAATTGGTCTATGCTAGCCAAGCATTCAACTCTGCGTACACCAGCTCCTATATCTTGGAATCTTTAATGCAAGTTGTAGATCCAACTCTATGTGAGTTTGCCATTGAAAGTGGATATCCAGTAACTCCCAAAGGATTCGAACTACTCACTAGAGTACTGATGAGCCAGATCAACATTGCACAAAAGCGTACCGAGTACAACCAAGTTGAAACCTACTTTGTACCGTTCTCTCCTGCCACTGAAGAAGGTCTTACTATTATCACCTATAGAAACTACCTCTGTTCATTTGGAATTACTACACAAGCCGACTATGACAGTGGACAAGTGCTTTCTCTCTGCCCAAGTGGACCTATTGTCACATCTATTACTGGACTCAGTGGACCAACACACGCCAACAATAAGATTACTCTTGTCGGTAGAAAGCTAGCGGAGCCAGGTGTCCAAGTGAAGATCGGGGACAAAGTTTGTCCCATTGAAAGCGCCACTGACAAACAACTCATCTGCTTGGCCGGACAAGGAGTAGGATCTGCTCCTCTGACCTATTCAAATACACTCACCGCCATCCCAGCAGAGACTCCACTCAGTAATTATGTATTCCAATACGATCAACCTGTCATCACATCGGTTGTCAGTCCAACACCAATCGTCAACACTATTGGCGATACCATAACTGTTTACGGTCACAACTTTGGATTTAGCAACAACGATACTGTATTAGCAGTGGATAGAATACCAATCTCCATTACAAGCTTCCTCTACGATGGAGTAACCGAAGGTTTGGTCTTCAATACCAATGGTACCGGTGTAAAGAAGCTCATTAGTGTTGTAACAGGATATCAAACGAATCAACTCTTTACGGAATTCTCTCTTACTCACAAGGCGCCAACTATTACTGCACTCTCTGTAGACAACTCTCCAACTCCTGGTGGAGGCTATTTGACTGTAACTGGAACTTCTTTTGGTGATTTGCCTGACGTAATGGATATCTACATTGGATTGGTAACATGTACTGAGACTATTAGACTCAGCGATACATCTGCAATCTGTCTCATTCCACCTTGGTGGGGAATCAACAAAGTGGGTGTCATGGTTGATGGACAGGAATTCTACGAAGGTCCAACATTTACCTACCCACCTCCAGTCATCTTCCAAGTTATTCAACCAAACAATACTGCAAGCACAAATGTCTCAAATCAGTTCTGGGTGGTTGGATCTGACCTTGGTCCCCTTGGAATGACAGACTTCAACATGACATTGCACCACAGTATTCCTGTCGAGTGTGAGATTGACGAAAGCTGCTATTATCAAAAGCAATACTACGATGATGATGATAATCTAATCCCAGTCCCAACCGATCCATACCACAGCGGATCATTCGACGCTTACGTGCTCCTCAATGAGTCATATCGTACCACTGTCAACTTTGATTGTCTCCTCTGTACACTTCAACCTGGAATTGGATTCAACATTCCAGTGAATCTTTCCTACGCCTACTACCACTCCAATATTGTCAGTAACATTTCATTCAATGCCCCAACTGTATTAAGTGTCTCCGAGAATGAAAGTGAAACAGATGGTGGTCAGCCTATTACTATCCAAGGTTACGACTTTGTTCCAAATGAACTCAACTTCACTCAAAATGATATTGTATTCTTCACTCCAAATCCATTATATTCAACCCTTGAAGGTCCAATTAGCTACAGCAATGCTAGCATCGGCTCCTATCTTCTAAAAAACATAACATTCACAAACTCAACAATGGTCAACGCATTGATTCCTTCAGGTATAGGTTGTAACTTAACAATTTCATTATACATCGGAGGTCAAATCTCACCACAAACATTCCTATTCTCTTACAATGGTAAATATATTTACATAACTAACCTAGAACTCCATAACTTACCATTGTTTAATCTACAGCACCTGTCATAGAGGGCGTTACAAAGTCAAACACCAATGGTGGATCTATTACCATTGATGGACATAACTTTGTACCAGAGAATATTGAGCCACTCAATTCAAACATTACCATAAATAATAGAAACTGTATCAATATCGAATGGAAGAACTCCAAAAAGATCATTTGCAATACACCAACTGGATTTGGTAAGGATATTCCTTCGCTTCTGCTTGTTGGAAATCAATCCACTACATTTGATTTCACCTACAATGAGCCACAGCTAGATAACGTTAAATATCAAGGTGACTCAGCTGGTGGAGAATTTATTACAATCACTGGAAATAACTTTATTCCACAAGAGTTTGTTAGTGAAGTCAACCAAAAGCCACAAGATACCAATAACTCTGTCTCCATTAACGGTGTTAACTGTGTAACTGTTGAATGGATTGACCACACCAGAGTTAGATGTCAAATTCCATCTGGATCTGGTAAGAATAAGGAAATCAAGGTTGTTGTTGGTACCCAAAGTTCTGCCTTCAATCAATTGTTTGACTATAATGAAGAAGATAGCAGCAGTAGCCATGATGATACCACAACTACCACAACCACCACCTCTAGCACTACTGATCCAACAAGCTCCACTAGCACTACTTCAACATCAACTTCTTCAACCGCAACAACCTCTACTTCCACAACCTCCACTTCCACTACTTCAACATCTACAACCTCCACTTCCACTACTTCCACTACTTCAACCTCCACTACCTCAGCACCAACAACAGGTGTTGTTACTGCTCCTGCCACTACCGGTGCAATTGGTGGAACATCAACATCCGATGCAACAACTACCACTAGTACAACTGGAACAACTACTGGAATTACAACTGGTCCACTTGAAGAAATTATTAGTCAAGAAATATTTATCTTGGCCATTGAGGATATCAATTGGGAGGAAATTACTCCAAAGATCAGAGTTAAGGTTATAATCAAAACTAAAATTGGTCCAATAACTGTTCCAAGACCAATTGTGTACACCGGACCAACCATCTTAACATTAAGAACACCAACTGAATTCAAATTCCCCGTCACTGACTTCCAATGGATAAAATTCAACAGAGTTACCGTTTACAGTTGGGAGCTATTACAAACTTCTATTATCTCAAGATTTAGCTTCAACTTTGGATTCAAGCTACTCAGTGGTAATAGCTGGTTCTGTGATTTCCAAAGCTCAACCGACGATCCTAGACCCGGTGAAAATGACCCAGATCCAGTATTCCCACCATGGATGAATGTAACTCCAGGATCCGACCCTGTACCACCTCCACTTCTCTTTGAAAATAAGATAACAGGTAAACTCTATGACGATAGAAACTTCAATGGTGTTCTCGATGATGGTGACATTGTCCTCAATATTGATGGTCTCATAGTTGGATTGATTTCCGATGACAACGTGACCTACACTCCAGCAACAATCAAGGATGATGGAACCTACGAGATTAAAACAACAAGACAACTGGGTTACTATGCTATCATGGTAACCTCATCACCCAACTTTGGTCAAAACTACTTCCTTCCACAAACTAGATTCCATACTCCATTCTCCTTTGAGGGATGGGAACAAAACATTCCTATTTTCAGAAAATGTATGCTAAAATGAAATTACACATCTTTAATTATCACTAACCATCAAATATTTGTAGCACCTTATGGTTGCATTGGAACGGTCTCAACTCCTTCGAAGGCTGTTACACTTCAATATGGACAGTTCAATCTTGTCAACTTTGGAATCTATCCATATGAAAATGTTTCAACTAATTTCCCAAGTTACTGTCAACCATCTCTTTCTCAATCCGCTTTAACTGTTACCTATAAGACAATTCTCAATATTTCATTGTTTGACGATGTAAATTTGGATGGTAACTTTACACATCCTATTACATCATCAGTTAAATACAGCGTACTATCCACTGTCGAAGGAAATAGTATTAAGAGATCATACACTTACCCATCTACCAAACAAGTTGACGTACCTTCGAGCTCTATTATCGTTTTTGAAAATCTAACTTTGACTCCAATTATCAACAATTATTTGGCTATTGTTGAGAATCCAAATATCAACTCAACAATTAATGTATCATTAGGTTTTATGACTGCAGACCCAAGAAAGACCATTTCATTTGTAAGCTCAGAAACTTCAGAAATTCTCACTTTGACCTATGCCAAATTCGAATCTGAATTCTTCACTAGAATTGGTTGGAATCAATCTTCAATGTCATTCAATGTCGTAGATAACCAAACAGTTATATTCAAAAACAACCAAGATCTTCGTATATTAGAGAGTTCACCATATGAATATTCTGTTACATCAATTACTTACGGAACTATAGAGATTGTAAATCCAAGTAAGTTGTAAACTATTAGACAATTACCATGAATATTTAATACTAATCCATTTCGAATTTTACAGATCTTTTCCCTTCGTTAGTTCCAAATAGTGGACTAAATATTACAATTCCAAATGACTATCCATTTGGTATTCCAACCTATTCTGTTGATGGTGCTCCAATTTCATGTGTTTCAGCGGAAAATCATCAACTCGAATGCTCAATCCCTCCATATACCTCAGGCTCTCTCTTCAAACAAATTGTTTCTACTTGGAATAATATTAGTCTCTACAGTACTCACTCATTTACCTACCAATCTCCAATTACCACAACTGGAACTACCACCACTGATCCACTATCTACAAGTTCAACTGTGTCCACTTCAACTACCACTGGTACAACTGAAACATCAACCACTGCTACAACAAGTACAACTGATCCACTTACTACAAGCACAACTGGCACAACTGGTACAACTGATACACTGACTACATCAACTACTAGTACAACTGTATCAACCACTGGTACAACTGTATCAACTACTGGTACAAGTACAACTGGTGAAACCACTACTTCAACATCCACTACAGGATCAACAACCACAACCACTGGTGGAAGTACAACAACTGCTCAAATAAGTGGTTATCTTTTCGAAGATATTAATCTTAATAATTTCTTTGACCAAAGTGACGCTGCTTTATCCAATTTTTCACTTCAAATTAACGGACCAACGGTAAACACTGTAGTCTACACAAATACAAGTGGAGAGTTCAACTTGGAAGTCTCTGAAACTGGTGTATACACAATTACAGTTTTATCCAATTTGTCCTCTTACTTTATGCCACAGCAAGTTAGTGTTTCAATGACTAACATTGAGGATATCCAAACAAATATTACATTGTTCAAGAAGTCTGAATATGGTTGTATTGGAACAATTAAAAACTCACTTGGTCAGAAACTAACTGTCCAATATGGTACTTTAAATCTAACTCACTTTAACTATCAATATGTCTCAACCTACGATACATTCTCCTTCCCATCCAGCTGCTATGCACGTAAGAATGGATCAACAATCACAGTTCAGTATAAATCAAATATCAATCTACACCTCTATGTCGATGAAAACTTCAATGGAATTTTGGACAGCAATGAAAACATTACATATACAGCCAATGTTACGTTGACAGTTGAGACTTTGAACTACAATGGAAATAACATTACTCAAACTTACAAGATTGATCATTTACCAACAGCCTTGTTGATTAACGTGCCAATTAACAGTACTGTTAGAATTATCAAGGCAACAGAAGAAGATAAACTATCCTCAGTATTCAACTCTAAGTTTTATACCATAGACAAACCAAACACAATTTCAACATTGTCAGACCAAATTGGATTTTTACATGGAATCAACAACAATACAGTATCAATTTCCAACAATGACACACTTTCGATCACCCTTCCCTATGGAAAATATAACTGGACATTTTTTGAAAATATCGGCTGGAACAATTCTTTGATTTCATTGCAGCCAAGACCTGAGCAACTAGTTATTCTTTCCTCGATCAATGAAACCTTGATAGTTAAAAATAGCAACCAATCAACTGTTTTGTCCAATTTCAACCTAGTCTCTCTTGAAGTTGTCTATATTGGTATGACCTATAATTTTACTATGTATTTGTACTTTTAAAATATTAACTCATTTTATACAGATCTATTTAATAACATCTCTAGCATCCCTCTAGAAGGTGGTGTTATTCAGCTCAAGAATATCTACTGGAATGGACTAGTTCAAGCAGAACTATTTATTGGTAATGTGTCATTAAACTGCACAACTTCTAATCAAACCTCCTCTTATGTCAATTGTACGGTTCCACCTTATCAAAATGGAGCATATGATATCCCTATCTCCATTATCAGAGATGGTATAAATCTTTTCTCAAATGGCTCCATTAAGTATATTGTTCCTGAGTCCACCACTACTTCAGGAACAACCTCTGAAATCACAACTGGAGCACCAGTAGGAACTGTTGGTACAACTGGAACATCAACTGTTAGTAGTACAACAACTGGAGCAACAACTGGAACTACAACTGATACCACTACAACCACAACTGGATCACCTTCAACTGGTGTACCAATAGCAACTTCAACTGATAGTACAACTAATACAGGAACAACATCTGCTGACAGTACAACTACAACAACTGGTACAATTGGAACAAACTCTGTAGATACCACAACAACTCCGGGAACCTCTGAAACCACAACAACTGGAACAACATCGACTGGGGTTGATAGTACAACAACAAACTAAATAATTCACCATCTACTTGATATCAATAAAATTAACTATTTCATAAATTTATTTATAAGCGCTTGTTTGTTCGTCGAATTGGAAAGACCAAACCAAAAGATATATTAAAGCCTACACTTAAGATCGTCTAACAAACTAGTTTAAGCTATTTTCATAAACTTTGATTTCTTAGATAATCTCTTTTTGATCATGAGACCACAGGCAGTTACCATTCCACCAAGTACGCAATATAATAATTTGGAATCCTAAAAAATATCAAAAGAAAAAGTTGGTAAATTAGTTTGTTGCCATATCAATATTCTTCTCACATACCTTCCAATCCGATGGGTCAATCCAACTTTGTCCCATGCTCTTTGGAATATTGTAATTGTTGTTACTATTTGGTGGGTTTGTGGCTGGTACTTCTGGAGCTTTGGATGGTTTTGGGTGTCCTTCAGTTTCGCCATGGTGATCATGTGGATCATTTGGTGCTTGCATATTTTTCTGCTCCTGAGTCAACTCTGGAGTAATGAGATTTGGGAACTCAACTGCATTAACACTTTGATAACCATATTGCAAAAAGTTAATAATTGCTGGGATAGTTCTTTCTCCTGTATATTCATATAACTTTCCATCAAATAACCTATGATTGAAATATTAGAATCCATGAGTTGGATTTATTTGAAAGAGATGAACATACAATTTAATGGTTGGGTAAGCTACAACACCGAATCTATGAAGCATGGCGGGATCTGAGATACAATCAACTCTGGCAAAGTTAATGTGTCCTTTCAAAAGTACAGCCAACTCGTTGAAAATTGGCTCAAAAGCCTTGCTATGTTTGCACCATGGAGCATAAAAACAAATCATCCAGATACCTTTTGCCAGATATTGATCTATATTATTACTTTGTAAATCGTGGATTATTGGGGCATTTGTTGAGTCATGAGCAGATATATTTATAGATAACAAAGTTATCACAACTACCAAAGATAATAATAATTTAAATCCCATTTAATATTTAAATTTAGAAAGGAATATATTTAAACAAATACTATTAAAGATAATTAATAATCAAATTGATAATAATAATAATTATTGGGATGTGGACAAATTATGATTATAAATTTAAAGAAATAAATAAAAGGTAACAACAATAACAACTGTACAACTAGGATATAGGAATAAACCAATTGACTATTGCAATAAGAATGTATTTTTAAATGGATTGAATATTATTATTCTGAAATATTTTATATTAATTTAATAATTATTGTTATATCGAAATCAGATGATTGTAAAGAAATTCAGTCAAACAACTTCTTCCTTCAAAAATTTAATCATCCAAATACCTCTCTCCCATCAAGTATTCCTACAAACATCCGCCTGTTCCAAACAATATTTGAAAGCACATCATACAACCAAATTTATTGTGATATTGTAAATTTGAATGTATTTGATTTGATATTATAAAATAAGGATACAAATATATACATAATTAAAATGTGGTTGTTTTAATTATTTGTCAATTATAATTTATCATTCACTCTATCTTTATGGCAGCTAGTAGATCAATACAAATACTCTTAAGAGAGTAAAGTAATACTGCTAGATCATCACTCACTTCCAATAGTACTCAGTATTACTTGACTTCACGTAACAACCACAATAACAATGATTGTGAAAAGATAAATAATCACATATTATATTAAAACAAACAAACAGATAATATATATAAAGCAAGGGTGTTTATTTGTTTAGATAGTTTGTTAATGAGTGAAATCATCTGCTCTCATCAATATTAACATCACATTGAGATTCACGAAAGCAACAATATGAATATATATATGGTTGATTATTTTCCCACACTTCTAAAGCACAACAACCACCACTGTTACTACTTATTCACACTCACTAAAACTCCTGATTATTATTATTATTTCATTTTCATATGACACCACAACTAGCACCATCTATCACATCAAACACACTAAAATATAATATTGATTAGAAATATGATATAATGAATGATTTGCTTTGGATCACATTGATAATTTATGAAAAATAGTATGACTTGTAAAAAGCATCAAGTTACATGCAATGAAATGTGTTATGTAAACAAACAACATAGCTTGCAGATTTGATTCTACATAACATATCTCTGCTTACTCTACACTATCCACCTGTATGAATGCTAATCCAAAACCTACACTAATTTTCTCTATTTTGAATAAATGAACCAATCTTTTTTTTTGTAATAAAAAGCTTGAGGGTATTATTTATATATTTCTCATCATGTCCTAGAAAGTTGAGAGATAGTTTATTGCTTGGCCTTTCTGTTGACAGTGGCCATTTCGTCTCTCTTCTTCTTACCAGCTTGGATGGATCCGAGCTATAGGGTATAATCGTTAGATTCGCTCCAATTGTGTAGTAGTAGCTATTGTTACATACCTTCTTCTTGGCGACCTTGAGGGCACGCTTATCCAAACCAGACTTCAACAACTCTTGAATTCTACGTTCGTATGGAGCAAAACCGGCAACTTCACGGATGATGTCACGAACGACAGCAACTCTCTTGGTGACGAGCTATAATGGTTTGTGTTAGGTGGGGATAACTAGATAGTGTAGATAGAGATACATACACCCTTCTTGAAGGAAGTGGCTGGTCTACGTGGGGTGACTGGGTGACCCTTGTTGAATCCCTTGATGATACCAGATCTCTTAACTAATGGCTTGGTTTCAGTAGACATGATGAATGGATATAATGCTGTAACAGGAAGAAGAATCAAATATAGGTTTGTCAATACTTGGAGTAGATTGCAGCAACAGCTAGTGCAGTGACTAGGATTGGGAGACGATTGAGAGTGAGAGGAGGAAGGGTGTGGAGCAACAGACAGCGTGGGCGGTGTGTGCTCTGAGTGTGTGCATCACCATACAGTTTTCAAAATTTTTAAAAAATTATTTTATTCACTTTTTCACTTTGTAACGTTTTCAAAACTCTCAATCTGTAAGAGAGTGAGTGAAGGAAGGGGTCTCGGTCGTTTTTCGTTTAATCATAAAATTAATTAAAAATCATTTATAATTATTATTTTTATTTTAATTTATTTTTAATTATTATTATTATTAATATTATTATTTGTGTAGTTTATTATTACAACTATTTACAGAGAGTTAATATTATATAGCTGATTATAAGAGATTAAATCTTACCAAAAGTTAGATAAAAGAACATCATCATCTGACAATTCTTACATACATAGTTGATCGACTGTTCTACAACTATTACTACACAACACAAGATAAAACACATACATATATATAGAGGATAAAAGAGAAAAATGAGAAAGCTAACAGACGAAGAAACAAAAGTATTTTTTGAAAAGATTATTAAATAGTATGTTGGGAATGAATGATGTTGAAGAGATTTGAATTGGTTATTAATAATTGATTGGTCTTGATTTATGATTATAATAATAATAATAGTATTGGAAAGAATATAACATTGTTGGTAGAGAGAAAAGATGAGCCACACTGCTTCAGAGTACAAAAGAATAAAGTATACTATATCAGCGAGGAAATCATGAGAAAAGCACAGAATATTCCAAGAGATTCACTATCTAGTTTAGGTACTTGTTTTGGAAAGTTTACAAAGAGTGGAAAGTTTAAGTTACAGATTACATGTTTGGAGTATTTAGCTCAGTACGCAAAGGTAAATAGCAAATGATAGAATAGAGACTCAATCTATTGTACAAGAGACTTACTTATCACACTTTTCATCAACTTCAGTATAAAGTATGGGTTAAGCCACAATCAGAGATGTCTTGGATGTATGGAAATAATTTATTAAAAGCTGGTTTAGGTAGAATTACAGAGGATACACCACAGTAAGTACTTGGCAATACATTATCAAACAAGGATCTATCCTATAGAGAACGATTATATTAACAATGATAATCATTTATTTACTTGTTATAGAAATCAAGGTGTAGTTTTATATTCAATGAATGATATCCCAATTGGATTTGGTGTGACAGCAAAATCAACAAGTGAATGTAGAAAGTTAGATCCAACTGCATTGGTTGTTTATCATATTTGTGATGTTGGTGAATATCTCAGAGACGAAGATACTCTTTTCTAATTTACTTCAATAAAATATAATAATATTTAAAAGCACAACATATCAGTATCATCATCATCATCAAATTGATAAATCAGAAACAAACAATCAATCAATCAAAATATTTAAATATATAAATTATTTGAATCAAAAGGAAGTTATTTATATATATATTGGTTTAGTTATATTGTTATTATTTCTATAAAAAGAGATGTATAATTGTATTTTTATTTTATTATTAAGAATTAACTTGTTAACAAAAAATAAACTATAGAGAATATCTTTGTGAGATTGTAGCAGCAGAAGTAGCACCCATATGGGTGGATTGATTTGAATGGTTGGTTATGTGCATAGATTGGTTATTGTTGTTGATTTGATATCGGTTATCAATTTCATATGATTCTTTTTATGGAGAAAATAAAGTGTATCTTTTGTTATATGGATTGATTAGTATGTAGGTAGGTATTGTTATATTTTGAGATTGTTTTAGAGGTAGTCAACATCATTTGGAATTGGACCAGTGTGTGGACGTCTAAATAAAAGGATATGTGGTTCTGGTTTGTGGTTTGCATAGTGTACCCATCCTTCAGATTGTCTAATACCAAGCTTTCTGCATTCATCCTCTGTTAAAAGAGCTCCTTTTGGAATCAAATTTGAAATCTCAGCTGGTAAGATAACATGTCTAAATAAATAAATTATTATTGTATTAATTACAACTGTTAATAATAATAATAATAACAACAAAAAATAATAATCTATAACATACCTATATTCATATTGAGAGTCATAATATTTGTTTGAGTAATGTGGAGTAGGTGGCATTCTTTCTTTGTTTTTAGTTTAGTATTATATGATTATTATTATAAGAAAAGTAGTATATTATTATAGAATAGTATAAGTAATAAAGTATTATTTGATTGATGTATTAATACTGAGTGTTTATTGAATTGGTTGTTTGAATGATTGGTTGATTTGGATAATGAATGCAATGTTATGCTATTGATCCAATTTAAAGTTTACTATGTACAAAGAAGTAGAAGAAGTTGTATATTATATTGTTATGCTATTGTTATTAAAATAAAATGCTAATAGTTTGTTTGTGTGTTTTCTTGCAACTCCTATTTTACCTCTTGCATCCAACTGATACAAGCTTGGCATATGTTAACAGTCATTGGTAAAAATTCAAATTTGAGCGCCAAACAAACTAAGGTGGAATGTTGTCACACACAACTGGGTCAAATTTTCAAGTGGAGGGAAGTTTTAATCTCAAGTGCGTGAGTTTAGACTTGTTCATAATATGGAATGGATGGGTTGAGATTTATTGTTAAATCATGTTGCATGAGATTTAAGGCGTGAAGTTGGTTCGAGATGTGAATTCTAATCACGTGACTTTCTGATTTATCATTAGTGGTCTATCATTTTTGTTGATAGATCTATTTTGATTGTACAAGTAGGTATTTTCACATTTATATGGATACAGTTCTGCTTAGAGCTGGGCTTTAATTAGCACTCCTCCATCCAGTGGGATAATGGCACCAGTTATATATTTGCTGGCCTTTGAGCTGAGGAAAATAGTTATACCTTCGAGATCGTCGTTGTCTCCAAGTCGTCCAAGAGCGACACTACCTGTTACTGCCTATTTATTGGTTGAGTTTGAGGTGAAGGTTAGCCTATGATTGAGTAACAGTTGTCAGGCAATCATATACTTACATCATGGAACTTTTCAAATGTGACTTTAGTCATTTTGCTCATGAATGGTCCTGCTGCGATTGCATTGACAGTGATATTTTCGTGTGCCAGACGGTTGGCCAGTGTCTTGGTGAGCTGGTGAACTGCTGCTTTGCTTGCAGAATATGAGTAGGTATCGAGTGAGGGGATACGAATTCCATCGATCGATCCAATGTTGATAACTCTGCTAGGATCACCATTGGTAGCCTTTACCCTCAACAGTGGGAGACATGCCACAGTAAGATTGAAAACAGCTTTTACATTCAAATTCATAACTTTATCCCAACCACTGTCTGGGAACTCTTCGATCTCTGCAGCCCAATTACAACCACTATTGTTAACTAGGCCAAGGGTGGTATTACAATATTAATAACAATGTTTTCAGAACATGATCATGTTCATTCTCAATAATCATAACCTACATAAAATATCTAGATGTGTCTCATTTTTAGCAATTTCATCAGCAACCCTAATGATAGAAGGAACCTTCTAGTTAGTAGTTGCAAGACAACAGTTATTATTATTTACTGTTGGTTAATGATATGTATGCATTACTTTTTACATTGATCTATCTTTGAGATATCGGCAGCAATTGGAATGCAAACTCCTGGTCCTACATTTGTAAGCTGCTTTGCTGTTTCTTGGCATTTCTTGAAATCACGTGAACAAACATACACCTTTGCACTATGTTTTACCAATGCAGCAGAGATGCCTAGTCCAATTCCACTGCCACCACCAGACACCAATGCAACTTTTCCTTTAATATCAAACAAGTTAAACTGACCACTACTATTACCACCTACATTATTATTTACAATAGCACTGTCATTTGTAGGGTCATTATCCAATGCCTTAATAAAGTTAGATTTTTGCATTCTTTAAATAACAATAATAATAATAACTTCTTTTTTTATAATATTATATTGCATAATTGATATGTTTTTTAATATGTATCGATAAATTAATTTATTTTAATATTTACACAGTGTCGCGCCATTATGTGCTTTTTATATATTATCCAAATGTGTTGCGTTGGTGATGTTAATGGTGTTGGTGATGTTGAGATACCACATTACTTGACATTTTAGACGCCTCTTATGCGTGGTTGGTTCAGGTATTGAATCCCTAAACTAAAAGATAGACGTTTCGCAGAAAAGATTATTCTATATACCGTCGTTTGTTGTCTAATGAATGTTCAATAAAGCATCTAGTCGTTGGTTGGTGGTCGAATCTCTTCTAATTAGATTTGATGAATGCAAAACAGAGTTTGGCTGGTGCTAATCTTTAGTAGCTGCATGCAAGGTGTTGATCTGCTTCGATGTTTGTACACTAACCAATTAGCAGCACTTTTTAGACTTTGTATTGTTATTATTATTGTTCGCTGCTTGATTTGCATTGGACGCTGTAATTTGAAATGATCCGTTGTCTGCTTGGGAGTTTTGATTATTTGATTCCAATATTACTCTTGCCATATACTCCATGGCTTGCTCAATACCTAAGCCTTCCTTTGCTGACGTAAAGAACCACTGTTTGATACCATTCTCTGCGATGAATTCATCCAATTGCTTTTTAATATCAGCATCATCTGTATTAAACAAATCGCTCTGGATTAAGGCATTTGTTAGCAACTGAAACTAATCTAAGTTGGTTTCTTTAGTCAAAGCTTACCTTGTTGGCTAAAAGAATACATGGGATTGGATTATCGTCTGGAAAGCATACGTCTAGTTGTATTTTCCACTTGGATGCAGAGTTTAGTGTATGGTATATACGGGTAAGATCGAATACAATAATTGCACCGTTGGCATTTTTAAAGTAAGACTGTGAGTGGTTAGTAAGAGACTGATTTGACATTGGCTTCCAATATTGATGGAAAGAAATAACATACTCTAATCATATGGTGGAATCTTTCTTGTCCGGCGACATCCCACAACGCCAAGTTGATAGAGTTTCCATCGACCTCTATCTTTTTAGGAAGAAGTCTAAGCCCATCTGCCAATCATCATCATCATCATTAGCAAAAAAACAAAATCATTCTTATGATATAGTATTTACTTACTGTTACTTTATATTTTGGTTCAAATCTATTTAGACAATACTTATGAATGATACTGGTTTTACCGCATGCAGCTTCGCCAATTACCAATATCTTTAAAGAGAGATCATCTTGGGGTAGGTCACCATCATTGGTGTTTTGTTGTTCATTATTAAGATTTGCCATTACTTCTATAGAATGTTCGTTTTAATGATCATTTGAGTATATAATAAATAGATTGGTTGATTGATTGAATAATGATTGATCTTTGGTACTATAGTTAATTATTTTTACATCTACACTTAGTTGCTCAACTAACTAACTTGCTCAATTGAGATAAATACGCAACTAATGATACATATAGATCAATGAATAAATATATCTTTTGTTTTTAATTCGCACAGAAATTAATAATAACTGGTTCGAAATTTTCATTGTCACCAGGATTGCAAAACTCATGAATGACTGGTTCATTTAATGTCTTGATTCCAATTTTGATTAAAGCTCAACTATGTTTAAGTGATCAAATAACAAATCCATCAATTTTAGATAACTTTATTATAATTCATTATATCAAAGAATGCCTCACTTTTTCTAAGTATATTCTTAGGTGAGTTATTACTATGAAACAAAAAAAAAAAACAAATCAAGATAAATTTGTGTATTAGCTTATTTGATTGATTGATTGATTGATTGATTGATTGATCAAAGTTATTCATAGTGAAGAATAACGGAGATAATATATCTAATAAAAAAAGATATTTAAATAAATATATTTTATTTGCAAAAAAAAATCTGATGAATTTTCGTGCGAAGAACTAATTGATTGATTGCACTCATTTTATTGCACATTTTTGTAAATTTTATTTTATTTTGATTTTTTTTTTAGTTTTTTCCAAGTTTTATCGGAATAGGTAGTTTAATAAAAATGCGGTAATCAAAAAAAACAAACATTTTAATCCTTCTTTGGAAAGAACAATTCCACCAGACGATTTTTAATGATTGAGTGGTACTCTGCATTTGGGGCACCGTTTACTAACAACATTTTTTCACATGTGTTCTAAGTTCCAATTAGATAATGACAATTCTGCTCACTGATTAGGAGAATTCAGCACCACCTGCCTTCAATGAGGTTTTAATAGCAACTGTTGTGTTGTTTGTTTGCCACTTCGATGTTGTTTGATAAGTATAACATCCCAAGTGTTGTAAAATGGTATGTCAAAACAAAAACGTTAGAACAATAAGGAATCCAATTTCATACTCTACTGTTTCTCCTCCCTTTACGTTTTGTTATTGTTGTTCAAGCAACTTCGATAATTATTGGTGGTGTTTTCTGGTTTGATTATCGGTGGGCATTATTTTGTAGAACATTCACTCTATTCTTGATACCATTATTTTTTTTGCAATTCAGCCCTCTATACTCATACTAGAGGCACCTGAAGAGCAAGCTAGATTTGTTAAAGTTTTAAATTTCATTTTGATAATTATCTATCAGTGCCTTTATAGTTCCTATGGTGCATTTGATTTTATCATTTGCAATTTCACTCATATAGGAGTGATATTTAATTACTAATTTACGATAGACTAAGCAAATAATAATTTATAAATAATAATATTAGTTTCATATAAAATAATTAAATTTAACTCAAAACGAATATATTAATAATTATAATATTATTTATCAGTATTACTCAAACCATTTTTATTGCAGCCAACCATAGCTTATTATTGATAGGAAACCAATCTTCAAATAGCATTTTAATTTAATCAAATTAAAAGTAGATATTAGATTTCTTTCTGTTTTCTATCATTATTTCTTTCATTTCTCATCTATCTTTAGAAACAATGATACATGGAGTTTAAATAGTTAAAGTCTCTCAAACAATCAGTTTCTATCTATTCAAATTTCCTCATAAGATAAATATAATAATCGTGACTCTATGTACAGAGAATTCTTAATTTTAACTAGTTAAAATTTAATTAAATTTATTAACCATATTATATTATTTAAAACAGGAGTTTGGTTATTTTAGTGGTATTGAATTATTAAAACTATTATTCTTATTATTATATTTAAAAGTCATATCAGTTTATACCAAGTGCAAATATTCAAATTATTATTATTGCAGCCAAAGTTTGTGAACTAATTTTTAAATTCCGCTCCTTCCGGCTATTTATACATCATCCCCCTTTCCAAAAAAGAAAAAAACAAAAAAAAAAACTAAAATTTTTGAAAAGAGGACCATCAGCCGCACAATCAAAAAATTACAACTCACACACAAAAAGGAATTATCGGAGTAACACTGACCTAGCAGAACTGAAACCAGAATCACTTTGCATTCATTTTTTGGTTGTTGTTGATTTTTAATTTATTTTTTTTAAATTTAAATTATTTATTTATCACCAAATCATTTTAAACTAAACCTAAAGAAAACTACCTAATCTAATCAAACCAACCTCTATTTCAACAACCAATTTATTTTGGTTTTGATTTGATTCAGTTTCTTTGTCAGTCAATCATTATCCCTACCACTTCCCTTCCACCAACTCCCCCTACTCCACCCCCACACTACATTCCTCCTATTCTTTGTTTGGTGAGCCCAAGATGGAAGATAAGAATTCCAACCCTTTGTCCAGCTCCGGTGGTATTGGAGGTAGCTCCATAGTCAACAGTAATAGTAATAGTAGCAGCAGCATAGGCAGTAGTAGTTCGAGTTCGAATGGAAATAGTCTCAGTAATCACAGTTCTCCATCTTCCAGCTTCCTAAATTTAAATGGACGAAACTCCAACTCATCCAATTCTCTTCCACCACAATCATCTCCCAGTCAGAGTATCAATAGTAATACACATTTATTTATTTGTTATGTCTGCAAAGGGATACTATCTAATCCAAGAACCCTGAAATGCTACCATTCTTTTTGCTCCGATTGTATAGATCTCAGTCTTGCTCGAGTAGATTTACCCGATACCATGCACTACCAATGCATGATATGCAAATCAAAAACTCAATCAAACGAGGCTTTTCTTGATGAAAAGCTTCACCATCTAGTCGAAGAGTATCGACAACGTATGAGAAATGGAGGTGCTAGCTCTCCATCACTTTTGCATCCTTCCAATAACTCCGCATCTCCTACTCCTCCTATTCCATTATCACCTCACACCTCACCTCCCCTTCCAGTACGACCAACCCTCATGCAACAGCATTCCATGAATAATAATAGCAGTAGTATTAATAATAATAATAGCTCAACACTTAATTCACATCTCTATCAAAATAGATCATCTTCACCCGCTTCTGATATTCTTTCACATAGTTTATCCGCCTATGGAAAACCCTCCAAACCAATTGTTATTAACACCAATAACTCCAAGCACAATGAAAGTAAATCCCCTTTGATTAGTTCAATGGGAAGTCCTGGTAGTAGTGCTAGCCACAGCCGAAGGTCATCGGGAGGACTTCAAAATATTTCCGACAGTTCTTTATCTCAAATGAACCAGCCCCAGTCCCAATACTTTCCAAATTCTGTTGTTCAGCAGCAACTTCTACAACAACAACTACAACAACTTCATCATGAGCAACAACAACAAAATCAACAACATTTTAACCAATCAACTTATCAAAATAATAACAATAACAACTCCAGTATAAACAATTCTGGAGGTTATTGGAAATATAACAATCAACATTTAAATAATAATTTTCAATCAAACCAACATTACCAAAACCACAATCAACAACATCATCAAAATCTACACCAAAACTCACATCAAAACCAAAGACAACAAATGTTCCAAAATCAACAACAACAGCATCAACAACAACAACAAAATCAACATCAACAACAACAACAAATGCATCAACTACAACAAATCCAGTTTCAAATGCAAATGCAACAATTACAACACTTACAACACCAACAATCACAATCAATTCAATCACAATCACAACCTATTCAGCCAATATATAATAGTAATATCTCCAATTATATACCACCTCACACATCAACATTAAATTTAAATACTGGAGAAATGAAATGCCCAATTCACAATCAGGAGTATAGATACTACTGTTTCAGTAATGAGTGCCAGAAATCATTGTGTGAATTGTGTATTACTAAGATGGAGATACATCAATCACATCATGTACAATCCTTTGTGGATATTCTCAAGAGGAACAATGAAGAAAACAATGCACTCCACAACTCACTCATTCATCTTAAGAGCTACCTCGAGGTTGAGAATGAAATAGTAGATGGTCTCCAATATCAGAAGAGCATGGTGGAGGATACCAAGCTCCGACTGAAGCAAGAGATGATAATGCTTCTGGAAGAGGCATATCATCAAATCGACTCTGACTATCTTGACTATATCTCACTGATCAACATCAAAAAGGAAAAGATTACCAGACTGCTCGGTGAAATAGACAGCGAACGAAGAAGAGCAGTCTCCAAATTATTACAACCAAGTGGTACCAATATAATCGAGTCCAATAACCAAAAGATCCACTATATTGAGCTATTTAAAATGGTGAATGAAGTTGCTTTAATTCCAAATGAATTTATCACCTGGAATTTCAATTTCCAAAACCAAAATAGTAATCAGTTAAAGAATAATAATAGCAACAACAATATAAACAAATCAAAACCTGGAAATAACAGTACTTCCAGTTCACCAATAATAAACAGTAGCAATAGTAATAGCAGTAGTAATAGTAATAGTGGAAATAGTAGTACTTCAAATTCACCAATGTTATATAACAGCATCAATAACAATAACAATAACAACAACAGCAGCAATAATAATAATAATAGTAGTAACAATAATAATAATAATAATAGTAACAATAATAATAATATATATAATTTTAATTTATTGAAAATATCAAATATACCATATAAATGTACATTAAAATATATTTATGCAATTGGTGGACCGAATAAACCATCAGTTGAGCGATATTCCATTGCGCAAAACAAATGGACATTTGTTTCCAGCATGAAATGCTATAGAAATAGAATTTCAGCAGTTTTTGATGGTGGCAAGTATATCTATGTGTTTGGGTGGCGAGTCAAAGAATGGAATCACCGTTGAAAAGACTGCAGAAAGATATAATATACTCACTGATACCTGGGAAAAGATAAAGGACATGCCCAAACAACGAAGTCGTTACGCTACCATCTTTGACGGACGTCGTTATATCTATATTGTCGGTGGTAAGGAAACCTGGTTCTCTGGACAACTCGACCGATTCGACACTGTCACCATGGAGTACCAAACGATGGCGCAAATGCGCACTCCAAGAAGTGACTTGTCCGCAGTGTATGATGCACGTGGAACTGGATATATCTATGCAATTGGTGGATTCAATGGAAAGGCTCTCGATCTCATCGAAGTCTACGATGTTGCCAAAGACCGCTGGAGTAAGTACCACAAGATGAACAAGCAGCGAGACGGTCCTGGTGCAGTCCATGATGGCAAAGGCAACATATACGTACTGGGTGGCTCATACGGCTCAAGAAAGATATCAAACTCCCTGGACAGACTCAATGTTGACACTGGGCAATGGGAGACTCTAGCCGATATGTTCAAGCCAGTAGACGTTCGAAACTCAGTTGTTTACGATGGCAACAACTCAATCTATGTCGTAGGAGGCTACTTCTCAGAGGTGCTAAGCGATGTCCACAAATACGATATACAAAAGAACACATGGGAATACCAGCAACCAATGAACGAAGCAAGAGAAGGTAATGCATTGGTATTTGTATCCATAGATATTAATTAAAATTCAATAATCAATGAACAATAATAACAACCTATAATATAATATAATATAATATAATATAATATAATATAATATAATATAATATACATTTCTATTAAACTATTACCCATACTATACAAATTTTATTATGACATAGGACTCAAGAAGTTAACCAACCATGGTTTTCCATAACTATGGAAACAAATTAATTTATTTATTGAGAAATTCTTTCTTTGGTGGCCAATGAATGGATAATTCTCTTGGCATTTCTTTGGTTGTGGTGTTCCTTCAATGGGATGATCTTTCCATTCTTTTGAGAATCTTCTTCACTGTCAATGTTTGCCTTGCCGAGGGTATATATTGTATCACCTTGAATCTTCATTGTAAGTTGAGACTCGAGAGCGAAGCATTCATTACAGGTGTTAGAGAGACTTGAATAGAAATCAAGATCTTGGCAAGCTGAGTCGGTGTAGGTACTGACTTGGCATTCGTTGTCAAGACAAGCAACCAAAATTGATTTATCATTCTTTGTCCATTCGTTGGTTAGACTAAGGTAGATGGAACCTTCGTAGCAAACAGAGGTGTTCAAGGCAAAACAATCGGAACACGATTGAGACTGAGTGCAGAACAAATATGCGTTACAAGAAGTCTGAGCATTGGCAACAGTTGCAATGAAGACAATTAAACTAATAATAACATATGTGAATTTCATTTTTACTGGTTTAATTTATTTATATTTATATTTATATTTTATAGAAAGTTATAATTTGGATTGATTTAAATTGAAAGAAACTGGAAATGGTTAAATAGTTGCCTCATCCCTATTAGTTGAAAATAATTTCTTGAACACGGGAGATGAGTTTTCTTTTGAGGGAAGATCCTGAACTGAGAACCAAAATATGTAAGCAAGCTGGCTCCCAATGATTATGTTTTGTTTATTAAAAAACAAAAAGATCTTGATTTTTTTTCGAATCCACTTTAAAATTGAGTTTCGAATCCTGATTTTATTTCAATGGATATTTTGATAAGATCATTTAGAGTTTCGAATCCTTAAGGATTGTATTTCATTCGAAAGATCAATCGATCTTTCATTTCTATTTTCGGAACCATAGAAATAATGAACTATAATACTAGTTATTTCTATGGTTCCGAAAATAGAAATGAATGATAAATAAATAATGGAACAAAAGATCTTATTGCATTCAGAACAAAAGAAAATAGTATTATTTAATTATTCAAAGTTAAGTATTTGGAACGAGAGAAATATATTTTGTTTAACAATGTAGAATCTAAATCGAATAGATCAATACAATCTCACCAAACTGGATCACCTATCATAGTATTGAGCGCTATTGAACCTCTATCCTATAATGACGATTTCATGGATAAATATAAAACTAATCTTAATCTTGTAGAAATATTATTAAACATATGTTTATACCAAATAAATAAATAAAAGTAACCCAAGTTACAACAATGATAATAATATACTAAAATTTGGTGTGTAGGCGCGACTTTTATTAATTAGATTGTTAATTAAATTGATTTTTTGAACATTTATTTTTTGAAATTTTTCAAAATTGCATTTCCTACTGGTTGTTTAGGGTTTTTAAATTTGGTGTAATTTCAAATTCAGTTCAGTTCATTTTATTTTATTTATTATAGTTATTCTATTCTTAGAATAAATTGTCAAATTTGACATTTCGCTATTCACTCACTTTGCAAACAAACCAGCAATCAAACCAATCAATCATCACTCACTCAATCAATTCAATCACAAGATTGTAATGAATGACAACGATCACCAAATCACACTCAATAATCAGAATAGTAACAATCATCAAGATGATCTTAACAATATCTTAACTACTGACAAGTCATCAAATCATCATACTGACAATGATCATCTAAATAACACCCATCACAATCATCAAGAGCAACAACAACAACAGCAGAAGCAACAGGAACAACAGATAGAAAAATCAAAACAAGAGCACACGACATCAACGTTGGATACAGATTTTGAAGATATAATTAATGATATTGATAGTACCAACAACAGTCATGACAACGATATCAACACAATGCAGATTGATAACAGCAGCGGTAATCATATGAATGGTGTGAAGAGCAACGAGAGTATATTCGATCTGATGGACGAGCAAAAGGCAGTAGAGATTGATGGCGGTGACTCTAGTACAGGTAGTAGTAATAATACAGCCACAATGACATCGGATATTGAAATGAATTCAGATCCATCTGTAAATGTAGAATCCACAACAACAACAACCTCAGCATCGGCGACATCTGACCATAGTAATGGTGGAACTACGCAGGATACACAAGACATCAGCAGTAACTCCAAAGAGAAGAGAAATGGTAAATCAAAGTATAGCGAGAGATTTTCATTGATAGACGACATTGCGCAGGTTCTAGTCGGTTACGATGTTTCAACACTAAAGTCATCGATATTTATAAATCTTTATACAAATGGATACAGCTTCGACAATATAAATAGAGTAGGTTTATCATGATTGTGAAGTTCAATAGATAGGTTTACAGATAGGACATTTTGATTAACCAAGTCAACCTCTGCTTACAATACAAATATAGGATAAGATATATCCATATGATAGAACATCTAGGGAATTTCTTCGTTCAATAGGACAGGGAAAACTAGTACCCGACTTAATAGATATACTGGATGATGTTAGTTGTCACTACTATGAAGGTTGTGTGATTGCTGAAATACGCGATTATCGAGGTACAACTGCTGCAATGCCAGCTTCAACAGCGATATCAGATTCCACAAAGGAAGACGCTTCAAAGTTGAGTAATGGCAACGGCAGTAGCAGTAGCAACAGTGTAGATGTAAAAGTAAATAAGATAGTGTTGAAGCCTGATAACGAATCGCTGCTGTTTGATATAAAAAAGAATGTAGTTTCATTGCTCAAGAATAGGATTAGCAGTAGTAGCTGTAATGGCAGCAATGGTAACCATATGGTTTCATTATAGCGATGAGGACTACCTGCTGATGTTTGAACAGAAGTTGTTAGAGATAACTACATCGCGGTTGTCTCTTTCACCGGAGCACAGTTGGGCGACCGACGATCGCTACTACAACCAACAGAAATTCAATTGTACAAAAAGACCGAAGCAGAATCGCCACAATGGTACACTGTCACTGAACCTATCGAAATCACTACATGCTCAATCGTTTCCATCCACTTTACAATCACCTTTTCACAAGAGAATACAGCCGACGATCATCGAAGGAAAGTATGTATCCCAGGTTCAATAGTGCACATCACAACTAGCCACTAACGATGTACCTCTCCTCGCAATACAACAGCTTTACATTATTTAGATTTCTAGCAACAAGTCATAAATGGGATAAAGAGAGAAGAGATAGTTTAGAGTATTGCTATGCTATTAGTGATCCCAAATCATACCCATTTTGTTATCAATATAATCAATTACAAAAGACAACATTACCAATAAAAACAACAACAACAACAACAACAGCAACGGCATCAACCACAGGAGCAGCAACTAAAGAAGATAACAATAATGTACAGGATAGCAACTCTTTGATAGTTGACAAGCCAAAACCTCCTACTATTAGAGTTCTCGCAAAACTATCACCCGACACTGAGTTTATCAAAGATCGTTTGCTTCAGTTTATTTCACTCAACAGCTTATTGGTTTGGACTTATGAATGCAAATTCAGGCAAACTGTAGTGGAGCTACAAATTCAAATCACTGATACCCTAATAGGAACCAAAGTTTATCAATACCAGCAATTACACTTACAAAAACTGATACAAGCTCAACAGCAACAACAGCAGCAAATTCAACAGCAACAGCAAGTTCAACAGCAACAGCAACAGCAGGTTCAACAACAACAACAGCAGCAGCAATATCCACAGCCACTACCTCAAGCTCAAAATACGCAAGTGCAACAAACAGCTTCTCAAAACCAACCTACCCAGATACCGCAACAACCAAATCAACCACAACAGATTCAACCAACACAAGTGCAACAGCAACCACAACAACAACAGCAACCACAACAACAACAACAACAACAACAACAACAACAACCACAATCACAACAACAACAATCACAACAGCAACCAAATCAACCTCAGCAACCAATGGCCAAACCAACAGTACCGATTCATAAACAACCACAACAGGCCATGATGAACTTGCAGTCTATAGATAAAATCTACATTTACGAAAATGGTGGTAGCTTTGTGCCTCTATATCTATCGTTCCCAATTGGTGGTCCGGCAGAAGCTAGATTTATCTTACAACATATAAAGACATCTCATGAAAAAAAAGAAGACATGCTATCATTTGATTCTCTACTGCCATTTGCCCAACAACAACAATTGACAACCACTGCTCAGGAATGTCGAAGAAGAATAGAGCAACAATACCAACAGCAAACGAACACTGCTCAAAACCAGCAAAAGCAACAAACAAATCTACAACAGCAGCAACAGCATCAAGCTCAACAAGTCCAGCAGGTACAACAGGTCCAGCAAGTACAACAGCATCAAATACAGCCGCACCAAATACAACAGTCCACTCAACAAGCACAGCCTCCACAACCCGTACAAGTTCCACAGGTTCAACAAATCCAACCGCAACATGTTCAACAAGTTCAACTTCAGCCACAACAACACCTTCTACAGCAACCCATCCAACAACCTCAACAAATGCAGGCAGTCCAAATCCAACCGCAACAGCAGCAACAAATTCTTCCACAAGCAATGCAACAAGTGCAACCAATACAACAACTCCAGGTACAAAATCAACAACAACAGCAACAACAACAGCAACAGCAAATATATTTACAACAACTACAACAGCAGCAGCTTCAAGCACAACAAGCAGCTGTCCAACAGCAACTACAACAGCAGCAAAACCAACAACAACTCTTACAACAACAACTACAGCAACAACAGTTCTTACAGCCAGCACAGATTCAACAACAACTACAGCTCCAGGCACAGCAGATTCAACAGGCACAACAGGCACAACAAGCTCAACATGCACAATTACAGCAACAACAACTCCAACAGCTCCAGGCACAACAGGTCTCACAGCAACAACAACAGCTGCAGCAACAATTGCAACTTCAACAGCAACAACAACAACTTCAACAACAACAACAACTTACACCACAACAGCAATTCCTACAACAGCAACAGCAGCAATTCCTCCAACTCCAACAACAATATATCCAACAACAGATCACGCCACAACAACAACAAATGCTTCAGCAACAACAAATACAATTCCAACAACAACAACAGCAGCAGCAACAACAACAACAACAACAACAACAGATCCAGCAACAAATGGCTCAGTTTGCCCAACCCCAACCTCCCAGATAATCAACCTCAATCAGTCAACGAAAAATATATACTCAAATCATCACAAAACATATATTATTTATATAATAATAATAATTACATTAGAATCTATATAACTATTGTATATTACTTTTTTCCAAGTTAAATGTAATGTAATAAACAATCAATGTTGATTATTTAAATGTAAAGAATAAATACATACACATATAAAGTTTATTTCCAATTTAAATGAGTTATATTCCAGAATTAAATTAAATTTTGCTGAAAAAACCATTCAATTTCAATAATTTTGTAGATTTTTTTAATTGAAATTTGCATTTACCCCCTATTAGGTAAAATGTGTTTTCCCTAATGTGGTACGACCACTTCTACTCCATTTTGATTAAATTTTTAATTAACTTTTTTGAGGTGCAAAGAATTGATTCCACAATGGAAGGTTTTATTAAATCCAATATTTATATAAATAACAATTGTTCAATTTCAATTGTTCAGTTTGATTAGGTCCAACAACAACACAAAAAAGAAAATATAAAACAGATTACACATCAATATTTATTTATTTATTTTTTCAAAACATCAATATTAAGTAGAGTACTACTAGTAATCTCCTCAGAGTTGCCGATTATAAAATATTACAAAATAAAGGTAAGAAAAATAATAATATTATATTTTTATTGTATAAAAAGTATCTATCTATCAATAATCTATTGTTTGCTATTGTTTTGTTTTTTTTTACTTTTATATTATTTTATTATTACTTTAATTTTATGGTATTATTATCTTATTTAATGGCTTAATCTCTGTTATAGCTATTTAATTCCCTATCAAAGTTATTTAATAATTATTTCTCTTCTTAATTCAATCCAATTATTTTGAAATTCTTGTATTGGCTTTCCTTATCTTTACTTTAACCACAAAGAAAGATTGTTAACCACACAACACACACACACACACACACACAATAAATAGTTAAACTTTACCCCTCTCATTGATATACATTCTGGATCAACACTCAATCACTCACACTACTCTTAAATTCTCAAAATGTCAGAGATGTCAATATAATGGAATAATAACACAAGAGAATTGTGTTTGTCGTGGTGGTGAATTGAATTGAAATAAACGGAACAAAATAAATAAATAAAGTTTATTTCTAAATTTCCTCCAATTTTTTCACATTCGGTATCTATTCTTCTCTACCTCGACATCCCATCATAGTTATACTATTACTTCTATCAAAGAATAACAATAGATAAAAAAGTGGTATTATTAATATTAAAATAAAATTTTATATATATTCTTTGTAATTGATTTCAACACAACACTTTGACAAAATAATATAAATATCAACATTATATTCTCGAATTTATTGCTTACTATTTGTTTATTATCCTTTTATTTGATCAATATAATCACATCATCATCATCAATTATTAAAATCAAATTTCTGTAGAGATAAAACCTATTACATATTAAAATTAAAAAGTAAATAGATATAGTATTGTTTTCGGTATCAATCTGACTTATGTAAATATTAATCTTTGATTGTTTTACATTACCATTCACCCTTACAAGATCAACCAAAAAATTGTATTTATTACATTTTTTTATGAATCACCAAATATTTAAATCCTTGTTTTTTTGTTAAATTTCCATCAAATTAATTGATTCATTGGCAAATTTAATTCTTTTATATATTAAAGAAATTCTAACAAATATATTTTTTTAATAAAATTATAGATTTCAAATCAAATACGAAAATAAAATGTCTCAAGTCGAAGCTTCAAATAACAATACTGGCATTTCCCAGCCATCTCCATTCAATTAAAAAGAGTCCAGCAGATTTATTAAAGGAATATCTCAGCACAACAAACCCAAAGAAATAATCAACTAACTCTATACCTAATAAAGCCTTCAACTTGTATATATATTTTAACAAAATAATCAACCAACAAATGCAATTTAATTGATATATTTTGAACTGCCAAGTTTTTCTATCTCTAATAATCAAACGATCCAACCAAACTATTCAAGAAAATAAACAGTCTTTGTTTTTTACTTTTAAATTTCATTTATTACTATTTGAATTTAAATTGACAGCAAATCAACATCAAGTTGTGACACACGAGGTTATTGACTCACAACTGTTCCACAAAAGATCATCTATATCTTTTTTAATTGAAAACTCATCTTCCCAAAAGACACTGACAAAAAACATTTTTTAATTTTTTTTTTTTTTCCACCTGTTATTCTAAAGGGTCACACCTGTTCGATGATTATTTTAAATTTAAATGTATTTGAATAATTTACATAATTCAAATACATATACAGATCGTTAGGAACTAAGATGAAGACATTAGATTTAGGTGATTCGGTTAAGCCATATTTCTCAGGTCCTATCTTCTTAATATGCCTCTTGCTAATATGTTTTAAGAAGATCAATGTAATGCCCATTGGGCGTGCCGGTGTGGCGTTAGTAGGTTCTGTAGGTAACACCATAAACAATGACATTGATTAATCTTATGATTCTGATTAATCTTATGATTCAAATGATTAACTGTTTTGTGTAAAGTAGACCCTGATGATTATGCTTGGCATAGTTCCTGCAGAGCAACTTGGTTCAGTTGTAAATTGGGATTACTATTATATTATTAATGGAATGATGCTTTTAAGTCAACAGATGGAGTCAGCTGATATTTGGTCCAGTATTTCCAGATGGCTAGTCTATTAAATGCTCATCTCCCTCCATGTTGTTGGTCAGAATATGTGTGGTTTGTGCATTGACAAGTGCTATTCTGACAAATGATACAGTTTGTCTGACAATGACTCCGATTGTAATATACGCATGCAAAAGCTCAGAGCTACCTTATCTTCCATACCTATTAGCAGTTGCCACAAGCTCAAATATAGGAAGCTCTGCACTCCCAGTAGGAAACCCTCAAAACATGATTATAGCAACAGTGTCTGGTGTTGAATTTCTGACGTTTTTCAAGGTATCGGTTGTATCTGCCATATTGGGAGTTATAGCAAACACATCATTACTCTTGCTATACTTTCATAAACAACTGAAAAACTATAAAAATTGTAGAAAGCCCAAAACCATTAGAGTCAACAGTAGAAACAGCCGACTATTCAAAAGCAAATAGCAATATCAAAGCAGATGAGACCTCTTCTCCAAAGAAAACACTTTTTGAAATCAATTTTAAGCAAGCATGAAGATTCAATAGAAATGGATTTGGTTGATCAAGATCATTCATATGAAAAAGATTATGACACTACAATTCAATCCGAAGGAGATGGCATGATAATAATTAATGATGACCATTCACAATTAACAGAATTTAGAGATGGAAATATGGATGAAGTATTATTGGCAGGCCCTAATTCTAATCAACTTGATCAATCAACAAAGAAAAATGTTAAATCAACCAAAGAAACAGCTATCAGCATTTTAAAGCTGATATATTACTATAGATCTGGAGTTGTGCTATTACTTGTGCTTTTGGTTTCTGTGTTGGACTGCACATGGGATTCACTGTAATGCTTGGAGTTTCAATACTGATGCTTATCGATCGTAAAGATGTATCTGAACAAATTAAAATGGTAGATTGGGAGTTATTGGTATTTTTTGGAGGACTATTTATATTGGTAGATGGTTTCGATAGAGAGTTTTCACAATTTGCATGGCGAGGAATTAGTCCGTGGATACCACTTGATGCAAACCCATTAAAGATATTTATCTTTACAATACTTGTATTAATTAGTTGTATATTTTCAGCAATGTACCACTGGTCCTTGCAATATCACCGCATCTCCTCGAAGCAAAAGCACCCTCATTTACATGGCTATTATTAGCATTTATATCAACAGTTGCAGGAAATTTTAGTATGTAAAGTTATTTTAATACCTAAATAATATCATTACTAATGTTTATTATTAATTTTAGCTTTAGTTGGCAGCGTTGCCAATCTAATAGTTGCAGAAAGATCTAAACAACATTTTAACATAGAATTCATTGACTATCTTAAATTTGGAGTTCCTTCTACCATTTTAGTAATCGCAATAGGTGTTCCTATAATTGTATTGATAGCAAGTTAGTAATGGAAATTCATAAAGATACAAATAAAGTTTCATCCATAGTTTTTGGAAAAATAGTAATAATAAATTTAAATCTTTTATTTATTAAATTAATAATAACTAATATGAAAATTATTTATACTTCAAAGGGAGCATTGGTAGTATTATTATTATTAAATACTCTCAGTGACTTTGGGTGATGATGATGATTGAACTTTTGAAAAATAGCTGAGTAATTGAGTTTGACTGTACAGGTGTTTGTGGTTCTTTTTTGGTGAAGTTCTCTTTTTGGATGCATCTGCAGTTTGTTTGGTAGGTGTTTGTGTATTATCAGCTGATGTTGCATTAGCTGGTGCTGGATTTACTTTTACAGGTATTACTGGCAAAACAAATGTCTCATCCATTTCCAGTTTCAACTGATCTTCAAACTCTGGTTTTACTGACCATATGCCATTGGTTTGTAGACATGTTTCTTGAATCTTTGCTATTATAATCTTTTTCATAACATTGGTATTTGCTGCATATAAATACTTTCCAAGTGTCTTGACTGATTTCTTATTATTCTTTGTTACAAACTAGTTAAAAGTGATTGGAATGTATAATTAGTCAAATGGACAACAAAATGTTTAAAAAAAATTAACCAAGGACATACTCTTAAAACTGTTGGTAAAAATGGAAGTGGGAAAATATATCTTGGATCTTGCTCTTTCTTTTCTTTTAGCTTATTTGCTTCTTGCTCTTGTTCATCTTTTATTAACTTTGAAATACAAATTGGAAACTCTGTTGATTATTGTAAATGAAAAGTTAGAATAAATAATGTATGATATTGAATTAATACTATGCTAACATACCGCCAACTAAAGACTCCACAGTGAATCTATTATAAAATACTATATTCTCAGTTTGCATTGTTAATTCATTGGAAGGATCTATAATGAGGATTCTCTTCTTTTTAATCTTTTCCACTCTCTTTTTCTTTTTTTTGGTGGTAGTATCTGGTTGTTTCTGATCAGCCACTTCTCCACTGGCGGCTGTTGTTGATTCATTTTCAAGATCTGAATTCGTTTCGCTGTCAGACTCAATCCAGTTCTTATCTTCTTCATCGTCCTCTTCTTCCTCTTCAGACTCCTCGTCGGAAGCGATATTATCAGCAGGCTCCTCTTCCTCTGGTTCCCACTCGTCGCCACTGTCGTAAGAATAATCGAACAACTTGTTATCTCTGGCAAATGGTTTACGACCATTGATAACTTTGGTTTTCTTTGAGTAGGTGCCATAGTAGCTGGGTCTATGATTGTCGTGGAACTTGAGAAGCTTTAATCGTGAAAGTGAATTTAGTAGTTCATCGTTGATGATGGCTCCAGGTAGCGATGTGATTCTGAATTTGTTTTGACTTTAGTGCTGCGCCACTGAAATACGACGATGGCTTGAACTTTGATTCCAATTCAAAGTTTTGATTTCTAACTAGTTGCTCGAATGATTCTTGATCGAAATCGGGTTTGCGATGGAATTGGAGGATTTGAGTGAATGGCGCCAACTCGACAGGCTGAATGAATGCGTCGGTTTTGATTGGCTTTGCATCGGGTGTGACGACATTGAAGAACTGTGTCAAACGCGATTGCTTCTTTTTTGAGTTCCTCTTCTTGCCTTAGCTTCTCGTCCTCTTTCTGCTTCTTTTAGCAGCTCACGCTCTTCATCCTTCTTTTTCTTTTCCTCGTCACGTTGCTTCTCTTCTTCTCTCTCTGTTTTTTAATAACTCTCTTTCGTCTTCCTTCTGTTTCTTTAGCAGCTCTCTCTCTTCGTCCTTCTTTTTTCTTTTCCTCCTCGCGCAACTTCCTCTCCTCTTCTTTCTTCTTTTTCTCTAGCTCACGCTCTTCATCCTTCTTTTTCTTTTCCTCTTCTCTTTTCTTCTTCTCAAGCTCACGCTCTTCGTCTTTCCTTTTCTTTTCCTCCTCACGTTGTTTTCTTTCCTCGTCTTTCTTTTTCTTCTCCTCTTCTTTCTCCTGCTGCTTTCTTCTCTTCTCATCATCACGTTCCTTTATCTCTGACTCTGTTAGTTTCTTTTCTTTTCTTTTGATGATGATGTTGTTGTTGTTGATGATGATGGCTTTTGTAGAAGTCACAGTAGTTTGATGATGATGATAATGCAGCAGCCTCGTCAGTTGAAGGTAGATCATTCATTATAATATCACCATTGACAGGGATATTATCATTGAGGTCATGCTGTTTACTACTACTATTATTAGATGAATCTACATCCATTTGTATTGTTTGTTGATTGATCTAATTAATTGAATGAAAGAACTACCATCAAACCTATTGGTAATAATATAATTAGTGAAAGCAACTATGAAAATGTTTTTTAAAAATTTAAATTTTGGCGCAATTATTGTAATTTTTGGTTAACAGAATAAATTATGACATTACAAACAAGTAAATGGAATCAAAAAACAAAAACATTTGTAGAATCTTGTATAGACATATTTGATTATCAACCAACAACAATCAGATGCACTAATATAACTATAAATGTTGCAGGATCGATCTTTATCTTATTAACTAAATAGGAAAATATTATTCCTTAAAGATCATATCGGACAACTTATATATGTTTGATTATCAGCTCTATTGATTATTATAATCGAGTGAAACTGCAGTTACTATTTTGGACTTTGGAATCATAAAAAACTAAAATAAATAATAATTTTTATAAAACACCAAGTTTTTATAACTTTCATCGGAATAATAAATAATGTCGACATTAACAATATAAAAACAATACAAGATATTTAATTTTATTTTGGAGCCCCCATCAATTGCTCCACCCCCCCAACACTACCATTTTTGATTTTTTTTAGATAGTCAGCAGCATCGTTCATCATTACTTGAAGAGTAGGTTGCTTGGTTTGCTTGCATTATTAGAGTATCATTCTTTTGATTGGTACTAATACTATTATTAAATAAACAATAATGGAAGAATATAAATATACACCAATTGCTGATAATATTGATGATCGTCAAGGTGACATCTTGCTTCCAAGTAGTGTCAGTAACAGTAGCAGGAATAACAATACACCCTTATTCAGAGATTGGTATGTCTAATTTACTAGTTACCCACCATCACCCACCACAACAATCATTAGTTGGTTATCTTATTCGTATTGATGATGATGATGATGATGATGATGTTACTATTATTGGTTATTAGCTCATTTGCTTACTTTTTTACTTACATCATTCCTTCTTTCCTTCTTTGTCTTATAATATGGATACTAATTGGTTTAGTAGTACAAAACTAAAGAGAAATAAGAACCTTTTAATTATAGTTGGTGTTCTATTCTTTGTAATATTAGCTGCCATTGTAATTCCAGTCACCATTTTACATTGTATGCATACATCATGTGGGCTATGTACCACAATCGGAACCTTTAGATATTAATGTGAAATGATCGTTTATATATAATCATATAGATAAGAAGCCTGATGTATTATCTGATAATTGCTCAGCTGATAGTTCACAGCTGATAAGCTCAACTGCTAAGGGTACACTCGCATTTGCTAAGCTGACAGAGTTATGCACTCGTTTCGGTAACAGATTGTCTGGTTCACAGGCATTTGGAGAATGCAATCGATTGGGTACAACAAAAGATGATTGAAGATGGTCTTGACAATGTACAGACTCAAGATGTTATGGTGACCCACTGGGTCAGAGGAAACGAATATGCGTCCATTCAAACCCCCTACTACAAGAAGATGAATATTCTCGGTTTAGGTGGATCTATTAATACTACATCAGTAAGTCTGTCAAATCAATCATCATTCACTACATGCTTATTCAAATGAAATGTTGGAATTTAATTATTAATGATTCATCATCGTTCTTCACAATTGCAGGATGGAATTACCGCTCAAGTTATGGTCGTTTCTAGCTTTGCTGATTTACAAGCAAACTGCAGTGCAGCCAATGGTAAAATTGTATTGTTCAATTGTGCCATTCACAAATTACTCTTCAACCGTTAGATACAGATCGGGTGGTGCTGTTGCCGCAGCTCAATGCAATGCTGTAGCTGCTTTGGTTCGTTCGGTTACACCCTATTCACTCGGTACTCCTCATACTGGTGGAATGTCATACCAAAATGGTGTTACCAAGATTCCAACTGCTGCAATTACTCTCGAAGATGCCGATCTCATTCAAGGTCTGGTAAATTATCAACAAAATGTTACTATTAATCTATATATGGAAGCTCAGACTCTACCTAGCCTGGCTAAATCAAGAAACGTCTTTTGGTGAGGTCACTGGATCCGATCATCCAGAGCAAGTTGTTGTCATTGGAGGACATATTGACTCCTGGGATGTAGGACAAGGTGCTATTGACGATGGTAGTGGTGTCATGATTGCATGGGAAGCCGTCAGATTGATCAAGTCACTTGGATTGCAGCCAAAGAGAACCATTCGTGTTGTGGCATGGACCAATGAAGAAAACGGTGCTGCTGGAGGTGCTGCCTACGCAAAAGCATATCTCAACGAAACTTTCTTCTCCATAGAAACCGACAACGGTCCAACCACACCACTCGGATTCACCGTTGATGGTGCATCTCCAAAGACAATCAAAGCTTTGCAGCAATTGGCCGACGACAGTCCTCATGTCTCTTGGTGCCAACTCTGTCAGTGCAGGTGAGTCAGGCACTGACAACTCGTTCTTGGTTTCTGATGGAATCCCAGGTGCAAATCTTGTCGTAAACATGACTCAATACTTCTGGTTCCACCACAGTGAAGGTGATGCTCTTGATAAGATAGATCCAGTCCAGATGGATCAATGTGTTGCTGCCATTGCATCAATGGCACTTTTGTGTTGCAAACTTTAATGGTGATTTGCCACAATAAAAAAAACATTTGTATTTATTTATAGCATATTTCCATCGTCCTGAAAAAACCAATTGAGAGACATCATTCTTAACAATTTGAATCTGATTCTCAAACTCTTAATATCGGGTTTGCATCTCGATATGTGTTAGTTTTTAACCCATTGATATTTATTTAAACTTAAAGGATTAACAAGTCCTTCGTCCAAGGAGCTCTAACATTATATTTCGCCTATTATTTTTTATTCATATTTTGAAAACCTCCCTGCTTTAAAATGATAGATGTTTATTCCTGATATTCACCAATAAATAATGGGTGATCTTTGACAAATAAAGTATTTTGTTGATCATTTAATTCTCTTAGAAATATATCATTCTAATATAAATTGAAAGAAAACCATTTACCAAAATCAATTGTTAATTAAATCAAATATTAGAAATGGAAAAGATATTTATTTTTAATTTATTATTACTTTGTAGTATTGGTTTGGTAACTTCAAAATGGATTACTATTACCCATAGTGATTTTTTTAACAAAATCTTATGTTGACAATATTTGCTATCAATCTGGTATCAATTCTTTTAAGATGTTAATAGTCAACTCTAAAAAACCATATTATGATCAACTTCTATACAATGTAGATTGTTATGATAACCCTTCTGATATTGTTATTTTAACTCCTGTGTCTAATCAATGCTAGGAATTTCAAATGTATCAGACCATCCTCATGCTCTTCCTTCAAACCATGATGTCAAATTTAATCTATTGCCAAGACGTTCATTTTGTAATAACTCTGCCTTAATAACACTAGATTCAAAATCTCAAAATACACTTTGTATGATAGATTTAGCAAATGTCAATCCATTCTCATTTCTTTTTGGAAAGTTTAACGACTTTTCATATTTCATGGATTTAAATGCTACTGATAATTGTGGAAATTATCAACTAAAATCAGTTGATCATATTCAAACATGCCAATATGAATTTTCAAATATGGGAATTGTCAATATCTCTCCAACAACTTTCATAGTCAAAATTGAAAAGATGGATTGGAATAAAATCTATGTAGAAGTTGAAAACTCTTCTGAATTATATCATTTTGGATATGGAAAAGAATATTCTTGCTTCAATATCTCTAATTGTTTAATTGAATTTGACCATGATTCAAAACCCTTTGGCTCTATTTCATTGTGGGTAACCAAGACAACTTTTGAAGATAATTCAAACACTTGGAGATATATCTATGAAGTTCCAGATATAATCAAATTTAAGCTTCAAGAGAGAATATCTTCTGTTAATATTTCATTTGAATTGAAGAATCATAATAATCTAACAAACAATATTGTAATTACTTCTACTCATCAATATTATATGGCAACAATTAATTTGGATGTATCTGATAAATATTCTCTTTCTATCAATGCTCTAAATCAATCAGAGATATCTATTTATTTAAATATTTCTGGAAATATTGTACTCTATAACACATTGACTGTCACTCTACCCCTTCCACCATTCATATATGATCAACTTTTCATGTTCTTATACCAATCAAATTTAGGGAATCAATTAGTACTTTATATGGATCAAATGAATTCTCTCCTTGATGAAAATAGTAAATATTATTTCTTGGTCAATAATACCATACCAACCCAATGTACTCCTAGTAATATAAATAATTGCATTTTTCCAATGACTCTTGATAATCTCTATATTATCACAGCATTTATTTCTATAGACGGATATAAATCATTTTCCAATTAATAGAATATTTACTATGAAATTCAAAGAACCATACATCAAGATCAATCATATATCTCCTTATAGAGTCTCTTTGGATTTTGATTCTTTTTCTTATCTGTCCATACAAAATACATTTTATATCTATAAAAATGGAACTCTTCTAAACAATATGGAATCGCCTAGTATGACTAATGTAAAGCTAAGAGAACTCAGACCTTCAACTTATTATAATATCACAATTGTATCAATTACAAATTCTAACCCATTGATAGTAACATCTATTTTTAAAACCTATTCAACAATATCAAAACTAATTGTCCAAAAACAATATGATAATGACATGGTATATATTTATCTTTCTGCTGAAGGTGGAAATCCAGAAACTTATAGTTTCTTTGTAGGTGAAGAAAACACTTTTATTGCTACAAGATCTATCCAATTTAAAAAATCCTGAAAATGGATCAATATCTATCAAATTTTCAGTAAAAGATTCACTTTTAAACATTCTTGATCATACAGAATATTTTGAATTCTATCCAAGTATGTATATTCCTATTTATTTAAATGATCATTGATTTTAATGCAATATTTTAAGGAATTTATCCATCAGATTTTAACTCAAAGTCAAACAATGAATCAATTTCTATTATATGGGAAGAATCTATTGGAGGTAAACAAAACTCAACAACATATGATGTTTCTATCTCTGCTGATGGTCTTGGATGGACAATGATTTGCTCAAATATTTCGAGCAATTATGGTTTAAATCTTGAAAGATTATATTGCAACACAACTAATCTAGTCAGTAACTATACTTATCTCATTCGTCTGACTTCATTTAATTCATTTTATACTCCTGTGCATACAACAAAAATAGTCAACACTCAAACAGGAGCAATAAGTAGTTGCTATAACCTTTGTTCTAGTAATGGTATATGTCAAAATGGAGAATGTATTTGCAAATTTGGATTTGATGGTCAATATTGTCAAAATACAATGAATCAAACAACTATTTCACCATGGAAAGAACAACCCAGACTTATTATCTCAAATGGATTCTCAAACTTTTCAATTGAATTCAATGAAATTAGAGAAACCAATCCTGAGAACACTATTTTTGTGAAAAGATTAAATATTTCCAATTTGAGATGGCATTTGAAACAAGATTCTTACGATATTATTAATCCTATAGACAATAGCTCAGTTGAGTACCATGAATGGATGTATCATTTAGATAGCAATGAAAATGAAATCTTTAGTTCAATTACAATCAAATTCACTCAATATCTTTCTAAAAACACAAGTTCTTTAATTGACTATATGAAGATTGATTTCGTGGTTCCCATGGAAATTAAATATGGAAATATCAAATATGAATTGATAATTGAAAATTGGACTTTTGAAAATCGATTGAATATGCTTGAAATTGTTTCAACACCATCATTTAGATTTGATGAATGTACACCAGAGAACGATTTTATTTTCGAAGAGTCTGGAGATAATGTCAAACTTAGAATTGGAAATAATCAAACTGAAATATATGGAAAATTGAACAAACAAGCTTATCTTGACTCGATTCCAAGAAATATTAAATACTATACTTCTTCAAACGACGATAAATATATACAATTGATCACTGTTATTCCATTCTTTGAAAAGAAGCTCATTCTTGATCCTAGTTATTCAGCACTATTGAATTCAAACACAGATCAAAAAATGAAATGTTCAAAAAGAAGTAATATCGATAACAATAATTGGAAAATCATTGTTAGTGCAGTTTGTGGATCAATTATTTTCGTATCGATTGTGGCTACTATGATTTGGTTAAGAAAAAGAAACCAAAGAATCAAGTTAAATCAGTCTCTCTTTGAGTATAAACTTAAACGTTTAAATAACAACAACTTCAATAATAATAACTAACAAACCCTTTTAACAACTAAATATATTATTATCATTACACTATTTTTTTGAATGTATTATTATTATTAAAATAAAAAAAGCTATTAACTTTAAAATGTTTGGTGTATTATAGTTGTAACAACATAATCTCACAAAGCGACAACGGAACCAATAACAATAAAAGTGTTCTTTAAGAATAACAATAAAGGATAAAAAGGCGGTAAATTTGATTTGATTTGATTAGATGAGATTTTGCTATAGATAGAGTGAATGATGATGTCGACAATAATCGATGTTTACAATGATTATAAAAGCATACGATGAAGTAATTACTTCTCAAAAAGTCTATTAACAAACAACAACTAAATCCTGCAAATGTCTATATACCTAAGTCTTACCTATATCACTTTAAGATATTGACTTGCACATATTGATGATGACGAACTTTATTCTAAGAAGTAATAGTATTCATATATTATGATTATCGGAGTGAAATGTCTGTTACTGATTGTCCTACTTCGTGTAAAAATAAACTTGAAATGATATGTCTAAACTTTTAGAAGTTCGTTTAAAAACTCGAATTTTAATTTTTTCAAAATTAATTTAAATTTTGCAATTTTATTTTGCTTCTCCTGTCCAGAGTGTGGTGCACGATTGGCTTGTAGCACAAAGTCGACTTAATCTTCATCGAATCAATCCTTTTTCCACTCCATACATACACAATGGCCGATACTACCACTACCACCAAGAAGTGTGTCCAAACTCACGGTAAGAAGGTAATGTATCCCTACACTACAGGATAGCACAGCGCAGGTTATTAACAGACATCTATAGAGAAACGCCGTCGCCGTCGCCTATACCACCGAAGGTAAGGGTTCCATCAGAGTTAATGGTGTCCCATTGGCCTTGGTTCAACCACCAACCTTGAGATTGAAGGTTTACGAACCACTCGCTGTTGCTCCACAAGGATGCTACAACACCCTCGACATCCGTGTCAGAGTTCGTGGTGGAGGTCCAGTCTCCCAAGTCTACGCCATCCGTCAAGCTTTGGCCAAGGCTGTCGTTGCTTACAACCAAAAGTACGTTGATGAAGCAACCAAGAACGAAATCAAGAAGGCTATCCTCGCTTATGACCGTTCCTTACTCGTCGCTGACCCACGTAGATGTGAGCCAAAGAAGTTCGGTGGAAGAGGTGCCCGTGCACGTTTCCAAAAATCTTGTAAGAATCAACCAACACATTTCAGCTATTTGATTGCTAACTTGATTTTTTTCAAACTACAGACAGATAAAGGCTTTATGTATATCTGTATATTCAGATTTATATGGACTATACACGGAAATAAAAATGATTATTTGCCAAATCAATATGTTTTAGTCTGGCAGTTACGTACAGCTGTTGACGGTGTGTGTAATTCACTTCAAATCTTTGAAGTCCATTACCACGTTCAACTGGCGATGGGTAACATCAAAATGCCAATAGACGTTAACACCCGCTTTTTTTTTATAAAAAAGTGTATTATGGATGCGTTGCTTATTTATTTGTTAAAACACAAACATTCATATTCTTGTTCAATATATCTCCAATTTTATTTTATGGAGTATACTATTGAAGCATTTTTGTTTAATCATGAGGAACAGTTTTGTCGCCAGTGCAGGATAAATTTATTTCTAATTCTGAGAATTTTGCATTTTTTAAAAAAGGATAAAACTTTTATTATCTCTGAAGAATGATCATTCTTTATTTTAGCAATATGTCACTATACGAGTACCAAACAAATATATTCAATCAGGAATATATTGAAATCTTCGAAAAAGCAGATATCAAAACTGTTGAATCAATCCTCTTGCAAACACCCGCGAAATTACAACAGAAAAACGAACTTACCAATTGAGGTTATACTAAAGATTCAGAGAGATCTACAAAAATATCATAGTTCAGTACCAGTCGTTGCATCGGATCTTTACGATCAATTAGTCAACTTTAGAGAATGTCAATATTTAAAGACTCATTGCGTAGTCGATGATCTGTTAGGAGGCGAAGGTTTGCCACTGGGTGAGCTCACAGAGCTCATCGGTAATTCGCCCAGTGGCAAAACACAAATCTCACATTACATTGCAATGCAAGTCTCTAGAATCTATAAAGAGAATGTAATCTATATAGATACATCATCATCATTTTCATCTGATAGAATATCAGAGATGTACAAGCAACAAATAATCGATAGAACTTTAGTTGTAAGTCAATGCAAACTATCATTCATGATTTTTTATTAATTTTTCAAATTCCCATAAGGATCAAGATCAAAATATTTTATCGATTTTAGATAGAATTAGGATTTACAATTGCTTGGATCCAATCAAATTTGGTTGATACATTAGAAACAATTATAAATTTATTTGAATATGATACATTTTTAAAAAATGTTAAATTAATCATCATTGACTCGATTGGTACATTACTTTATACAAGTTTTGGTAGTAAACTTACACATGGACATTATATTATGATGAAGATCGCAAGACTATTAAAATCATTAGCACACAAATATAAAATATCTGTACTTGTAAGTAATAAATTGGCTTCAGTAAAAAACTGGTTTTAATTAATTTTATCAATATTAGATTGCAAATAACACCGTTAAGATGGATCCAGCCGATTTACCTAATTCACAAAATATACCTGAAAATAGATTACAAAAAGCCAGTCTGGGAGAAGCTTGGTCATCAGTTTCCAATCATCATTTATTTTTGTATAGTGATTTTTATGATGATGAAATAGTAGAAAGATCGATTGCCCTGAGATCCTCAACAAGATTTAAAAGACAGGAGAAATCATTTGTAATTAATTCTTTGGTATACAATAAAATGAACATGTAGTGCATAATATGGATTAAGTATTATACTTTATTTTATTTGGTCGTTATTTAGTTATTTAGGTAAACATTCTTGGAGCAATGGACATTGCCATCAATTCTTGGAATAGAAGTTTGGCGGCATATGGCATCTTAACTTGAGAGATTTGAGTTTTGTTTTTACAACGACGACATTCATAGTGATTCTTCTTGAGATTAGCGATTGCGATCAGACCACAAATATCACAAACGTGAACTCTATAACTATCGGATTGATCAAAGAGTCTTTCTTTGAGGAATTGAGCAGCACCGTGAGAAATCATACAATCTCTCTCCATCTCACCAAATCTGAGACCACCATCACGGGATCTACCTTCTACTGGTTGACGAGTCAAAATTTGAACCGGACCACGGGAACGAGAGTGAATCTTGTCATCTACCATGTGCTTCAAACGTTGGTAATAGGTTGGACCAATGAAAATTTGGGCATCCATACGACGACCAGTATGACCATTATACATTACTTCGTGACCAGTCATTTGGTAACCGATTCCATGAAGAGCCTTGGAGATAGCTTCTACAGTTACATCTGTGAATGGGGTTGCATCACCTTCATCACCAGTCATTGATGAAACCTTACCAAGCAAACATTCAATCAATTGACCGATAGTCATACGAGATGGAATAGCGTGGGGATTTACAATAATGTCTGGCACAATACCCTCAACGGTCCATGGAAGATCTTCTTGACGATATGTCATACCACAAGTACCCTTTTGACCGTGACGAGAGGAGAACTTATCACCGATTTGAGGTGTTCTCATAGAACGTACACGTACTTTGGTGAATTTCAAACCATCACCAGAGGTAGTCAAGATAACGGAATCAACGATACCATTTCAGAGGAACGCATAGCAGTACTGCTGTCACGTTTAGATTGACGACGAGTCTTTGGACCAAGATCTTCGTCTTGTGGTGGGAGTGGGGTTGTTTTACCAATAATGATATCATCACCAGTAACACGTACACCAGGAGCGACCAAACCGTCTTCGTCGATCTTCTCGTAAGAACCATGTCTCATACCAACACAAGTGTCACGATCTGGCTTCTCAAAGGTCTCCTCCATCATTGATGTCTGTTTCTTTTGCTCATCTTTGTAGGAACGGTAGAACATAGAACGGAAAAGACCACGATCGATGGCAGATTGGTTGAGAATCAAAGAATCTTCTTGGTTGTATCCAGAGTAACATGCAATAGCTACACATACATTTTGACCTGCTGGTAACTCTCTGAAATGTAGGTACTCCATTGAACGTGTAGTTACCAATGGTTTCTGTGGATAGAATAATACATGTGCCATTGTATCCATTCTAAGTTGATAGTTTGTAATATAAACACCCATAGCCTGCTTACCCATAGCACTGTTATGAATAAAGAATCCATCTCCACCAACGAAACTGTGATTCTCTGATTCTGTTGTGATATCTCCAATAATACAATTATCAACTGATTCCACTGATTCAACTGATAAATAAAATGAATCTCCCTTGAACTTTAAGCTTGATAGCCATTCTGATTGGGATTTGATGATTGCTGATCCAATGCTAGCTTGTCTTGATTGGTATTTAATATATTCAACAATGGAAGAGAGTTCTCTTTGCTTTTGTTGATTATAGTTGACACCAACTCTTTCATTATAGTTAATCAAATTATCTGAATTTAACTTGATGATATTCAATGATGAGGATGTTGACTCGGATACAATATCAAATGATTTGAATAGATCTACGATTTGCTCTGAAACTGCTGGTTGAATGGATGGTAAAGTGATTGAGGATTCTAGTTTGCTTGATGATAATTTAATTGTGGATTGTAATGATGATAAATATTGACTTTGGACTGATTTCGAGTTGTTCAAAATCCAACTTGGTATTTCGTTGTTTAATAAACCTAATCCAATGTATAATGTGATTATCTTATCATTGTTGTTGTGAGCTACTTCATATTGATTGTTGCTATTCTTATTAATATTTGATTTACCAAAACCTAATTGATAAATATCATTTCTATATTCAATAGCTGATTGTTTTGAGTTGAATGTAACAGTGATCGGGTTGTTTTCTCTAATATTATTAATAATAGTTGAATCTGTTGATACATAACCATATACTTTTGCTAATCTTTGTTGTACATCGATTGGTTGACTGTTAAATGCTCCAATATTAATCAAGTGTGTAATATTTCTTTGATGTGATTGTGAGTTAAGATCGGATTTGTCTAAGTTATTGTTAATAACTTCTTCGCTGAGAATTGGTTGATTGTTAACTGATTGGTTGATATAGTAGTTTTGATTATTCTTAATTGAAATAGCCAATTGTAAACTTGATAGTCTATCTTTGATTGCTGATACTGGCACCCAACCTTCTGAAGTCATGAAAAGATGATCATCTGTAGCAACAATTTGACGACCAGTCTCTGTTGTTATCTTCATAATCTTCTTATCGGTAGATCTTGTGTATTGATGGACAACTTTACTGATAGATTGTCTCATTGTTCTTGGATGGAATGTAAACTACTTGGTCACCAACCTTAACATCTTTAATTGCCTTGGTCATACCATTTGACATGAGAACCTGTTCACCTTCCCACAAACATTGATAGGTGTTACGTGGAGATTGATTGTGATCTGGGAATGGAATGATAGAGCAACAGATACCCAAAATCATAGAAGGATGAATTTCACAATGAGTGTAGTTGTGAGATACAATTTCAGTTGATGATGGAATAAGATCGGCTGGTGTCATTGCAATCATAACAGTTTCCTCCTCTTCTGTATCTATATATTCAACTAAACCATCTGTAATGAGCTGAAGCCATTGATAATCTGGATTTTCAGACAATTGACGAATATGTGATTTCTTAATTGTAAGCTTATAATCCTTATCGTCAACAACAAATAATGGACGACAACAACGACCGGAATCTGTGTAAAGTCTAAGTTCCTTTTCACGAATATCACGGACGATGGATACTTCAACGGAAACATCACCACAACGTCTAAGAACACGGAGAGTTTTGAGAAGATGATCTGGTTGATGATGAAATACCAACCCACATACCGTTGACAAAGATCTTAGTTGCATTCAAAATGGTTGATGAATCAGTAATTTCTTCAAGATTTTCAGTACTCCATTCTTCAAGGAACTCCAAAATAGGTTGAGAAGCTGAACCAACGGAGATATATGCCATCATTGCTAGATTCTTAACCAAGCCACAAGCTTGACCTTCTGGTGTTTCGGATGGACAGACGATACCCCAATGAGTATTGTGAAGTTGACGTGGCTTAGCAAGTTTACCTTCTCTACCGATAGGTGTATTCAATCTACGCAAATGACTAAGTGTAGAGGCAAAAGTAAGTCTATTAAGTACCTGTGCGACACCAGCTCTTGCACCAGTATTGGCAGCACCCCAATTACCAGTAGCCAATGAATATTTGAGACCACTTGTAATTGTCTTTGATTTAATGGCCTGACTTGGAATAAATTCTCTACCCTTGTCGATACATCTTTGGAGATGAGATCTTACATCCTTTGTAAGCTTCTTAAAGAGTTGACGGAAAAGTGTACCAAGAAGAGGACCAGCCAAATCGAGTCTCTTGTTTGCAAAGTGATCTCTGTCATCCAATGGACGACGTTCAAGTGAAGCCAATAACAATCTATGTACAATATAACCAAAGTAATATGCCTTCTTGGTTTCGAAATACTCTGCGACTGAAACGTGAGGCAACATTTCCTTTTGAAGTACTTCTCTGGCGAACTTAATTCTTTGCTCACGAGTACCCACAGTGCTACCACGTTTTACCAAGATAATCGAGGGCAATTTCTTGATTTTGAATGACAAATGATTCTTCCAATGAAGGTCTCATCAAATCCATCATTTGTTGATCTGAGAAATCATAAACAAATATGTTCAAGAATATCTTTGTCTGCTACAAATCCCAATGCTCTAAATACAACTACAATTGGAACGTCTTGTTTAATATATGGAATTGTTGCTTTTATACCAATTGGTCCCTAATGTATAATGTTAATACTATGTCATGCTAATCTGTTTGTTCATAGCCACTTACTTTGTTTGAATTCTGTAGCATTTAACATACATGGTACTGGTTGGACGTGAACCAGTTTCTTGACAGGAACGAATCTCGGCAACATAGGAATATTTGGAGGGAGGTGTCTTTTTGAAAACGTATACATGATTATGAGACATCTTCTCTTGTGCAATCAATACCTTCTCTGAACCATTGATAATGAAATAACCACCTTGATCATATGGACATTCACCCATCATAGGTAGATCTACATCACTGGTTTCATCCAACATACAATATTTTGAACGCAACATGATTGGTACCTTTCCAATAAAGATCTTTTCCAATGGTTCTTCCTCTCTACCCTCTTTGGTAATCTGAGTCTTTGTAATATCGACATACAATGGTGCAGAGTAAGTCAAATTTCTAATTCTTGCTTGATTGGGTGTGACTGGTTGAGTCATACCATCGATTTCTGAAGTTGGTTTAGATAAATAGATTTGTCCAAATTTAATTGAGAATGTCGAGAACTAAATATAGGAGATAGAGCGGCCACAAGTTAATATCTATATAAATAGTTTGATTGTAACATTAAAACACATACATTATTTACTTGTTGTTGACCTGGATGATGTTGAGCCTCCGGTCTTAGAGTGATTGGTGGAGATTCATCAATAATCTCTTGCATTGTGTTTTGGATGAACTCATCGAATGAATCCAACTGTTGTCTTACAAGACCTTTCTCTCTAAAGTATGCAGTAATAACTGCCCAAGCATCCTCCTGTAAAATTTCCTCACTTCCATCTAAAAAATTAATGATAGGATTGATTTATTAGAAATCAATATTGAATGTTACTCTGTCTTTATCTTTGATTTTACCTCCACCATCATCATTCATATTATAGTCATTCATTGTTTTTATTTTATTTTATATTAAAGTAGTATATTTTTGTTGTATTTAGTTTTATAATAGAAAAACAAAAAAACAAATAAAAGTAAAGATAAAGAAGTAGAAGAAGTAGAGAGATAAATAAAGATGAGATCTATTGATTGATTGATATTGATACTAATTTGATTGAATGATTGGTTGTTATTGATTTGATGATTCCTTGAGACAAAGCAAAACAAAGCAAAAACAAGGCAAAACAAAGCAAACAATTACTATTTGCAAAATAGAGATATAGTAATTTTAATATAATATAATATAATATAATGTAATATAATATATAAATAGAAACAATTACTATCTCTATTTCTAATCAATGAAAAAGAACCTCAAATCGAATAAAAGTTGAAAATCAAAACTTAATTATTTTATAATGTAATGTTAATGTGGGGTTGTAGATTAATAATTCAAAAAAAACAAACAAAAACAAAAACAAAAAACAAAATAAATTCAAATTTGAACTGAATAATGAATAAGCAGTGGCAAAAATCATTTTATTTTGTAACGTTTTTTTTTGGCATTCTGAAATGTCAGTTCAAACTTTCATTTAACGGTTACAGATCATCTTTATGCTTCTTGTATATGGTTGCTGTTGGTAGTGTTATTGTTGGCGGCGGCGGCGGCGGCTGCCTTGTTGTTCTTGACGTGCGAGATGATTGTAAACATCTGGGTGTCTTTGTCATATTGGATCTTGGTTGGGTGTGGACAAAGCTTGCTGAGTAGCTCGAGCTTCTCTTGGTTAATGGAGCTCCAGTCGTCTTTGAGGAGTCCACCTGTGTCGCCGCTGTTGGGATTGAGACACCAGTAGAATGAGTCGGTACATCCTTTGTCTTGGAGATATTGCACAAAGTAATCCATCCATACCCTATCAAGCTGCTCTGTGTAGCGGCCGCCCCACTCTCCGATGACCACTGCCCGTTTTGTATTTGCTGGCAACATGCCAAGTTGAGGTCCCAGTGTTCCAGCATGATCTTGGGGAATCCAAGATTTCTAAAGTGTGCGTGGTTCACCACGCTTGGACCGTAGCAATGGGCGAGTAGACGAATTTTTCCATGTTGGGGAGACTGATAGTCGATTCGGGACGACCCTCAGTTTCAAATGATTCGCCCCAACAGCAGGAAAACTCTGAAGATTGCTGGGATGGAACACCTTGTCCAAAGATCAGCCATCTGTTTCCGCCATTGTTCTGTATGTAAGCTCCAATACGATTGATTGCTTTATCCCAATCTGTCATTTGATTTCCAGTATTCCAAGTTGCAGAGTATGGTTCATTCTTAAGATCAACACCTAGCACATTCCATGTCTTTCCATATCTTAATTTAATATATACTATATGAATTAGAGTATTGTGAATTAATAATATTATTCTAGGACCATCCAAAGTTTTCAGCTGCTTGAATAATGCATACCCATGCTTTTAAAGTGTCTTGTTCACTATAAACATTATTATACCACAGACCATCATGTAGTCTGTCGTTTGGACCAAATGAATGTAAGTCTAGGAGAATCAACATTCCCTTTTCTCCAGCTGCTTCAATAATAATATCTAAAACCGATAACGATCTTAATCCATGGAAATCGGAATTCATTCCAGGAGTAATTGAAATTGATGTTGGGAATGGATCTTTTAATACCATCTCCAATGAAAATGGTATCTAGCGGAAATAAAAATAGATTGGTCAATATTGTTATCGATTTCATGACATACTAGACATACTCTAATAGCATTAAAATTGTTTACTGCTAAAAATTCGATATACTGTTTATAGTCTTTTGTCCAGAGTCCGTGGACCACCGATGTTTCAGTTTCGCATCCAAACCAATTGACTCCTTTGAGCTTGAAACACATGATCATTAATCCAGAGACATCCATCTTTTGATTTGAATTCCAACTCTGGATATTGATTGATGGTGTATTTTGACTTCATGCCATTGCAAACTTGCTTTTTTCAAAATCTTTGATTTGGAGAATGCCACTGAGGGTGATCTTCCATATGGTGAAAGATACGCTCTTGTTTAGACTTGGCGGCTTCTCTTGTTTCATCTTTTGGTATCGCTCTCTCTGAATTTTCTTGTAATCCGAAAGTTGATCCTCAAAAGCTGGGGAACTTTGTTGCTTTCCTGTGCTGGTGGGTGATGGACACTTGACTTCCACCACTGCTACTAACACCTGAAGAAGTATCACCATTGTTTATCGTTTTGGGTGAGACACTCTCCAATTCATTATTTTGATTATTTAGTTCAGTAGCAGCATTCATGTTTGGTTACAATGGTTGAGGTTAGATCAATAGTTTCTTGATTGTTTAGTATTGAATTACTTATTATTGGTGGTTGTTGTAGTAGTTGGTGATCCAGGCAGAGTGCTGTGGTTTGGATGGCTATAGACAGAATTTGCTTTGTTCCTTCATATTCCTTTTGTTGTTTTTTACGAATTTGTCTTAATTTCCTCTTATGTAGCTGATGACTAATTTTAGCCAATACTCTCTTTGAATGGATTTTCATTGTTGTTGATTATTATTATTTATAATGTAATCGACTTCGTATAATAATAATAATAACAAAAACAATGTTGTTGATGAACCAATATTATTTATTATTTATTGATTAAATTAATTAAAGATAGAATTATATTTTAATTAAATAAAGAAATATTATACTTATTATTACTATTAAAATATAATGTATTATAGTATAGTAGTATAACACAATTCCAATACTATCAAAATCAATTTCAACCCTAACCCATATAATATCATCCAATCAAACAGTCAATCAATCAAACAAACAATCAATCAACATATTATTATTATTTTGTAGATTGATACATAATAAAATAGGGGGTGGTAAAGTTGTATATATTATTATTATAGTGTGTTAATATATACCAATTAATGTATAAAGTTTAGTTCAACAAAACAAATCATGCCCCCACTATACTCTTGATAATTTAGTTCCAATTATTATTAATTAAATTCTAAACTATGTCACTTTTAATGTGAATAATAACAATAACAATAACATCAAACAACAACACACACTGTCTTTTTATTTTAACTACTTAGTTTATTATATAATATATGAGTACACAAGTTAAAAATAGATAGATTTTGTTTTTTGTAAGTTCATTTTTATATCTACCATAGAAGATAGTATCGAATTAAGTAAATTGAAAAAAGATTTTAAAGTAGGTTAGTAAATTTTAGTTATAAGTTTGGAGTATTATTATTAAGTTATTCTTATTTTATTTAATTTATTTATTTCTTTTTTGATTTTGGAACAGTTGAGGTTTCTTCTTCCAATCCCAATTGCTTCATCAGTGCTTCGGCTTCCAACTCTGACTTTGATTTCTTCTTTGGTTTTGGTTGTGTCTTCTTTGATTTTTTGCTTGATGTTGATGATTCAACGATCTCCTCTTGTGGATCTTGTTCTTTATCTTGATTTACATTATTTGTCATGATCAATTTCTGTTTCTTCTTTTCATCCCTAGATAATAGCAATGTTAATTACTAAACTCATGGCTCTACTAATAGAAAGTGCTTTACATACTTTGCTGATAATGATGGGTATTGTTTACTATTCTTTGATGGTGCAGCGACTGGAGTGGTTGATTGTGAATCAGCTTTTTCAGCCCATCTCATATTATTTGGAATATCTAAAGCAAATCATCAAGTCAAATGTTAAAATAGGATTAGATATTGAATGATTGTTGTTGATAACTTACGAACAGTGTCAACTTTAGCTTCTTTGACTTCGGAACAGTAATTGGAGTTGCGTTACTAAATTAATTTAAATGCGATGTTAATATCTTGTAAATGGTCGATACTAGCTAGACTTTAAGTTCCAATGATCATACTTTGACTTGGAGATTTGGTGAAAGATTTACAACAGCCTTTGCTTTGATACTGGTGTTGGTAATACTGGTGAAGTTGATTGTGATGATTCGAGTGAGTTTGATGGTGAAGTGGGTCTCGGCAGTTGTTGGGGTGGCAGCGGCAGTGGTTTGTACTGAGCTATTTTGATGTATTTAAAGATGAAGATGAACTATTTAAACTGCTGACTGATTTGGTGGTAACTTTCTTGTTCTTGGTTGCCTTGTCTCTCTTTGCGAAAAAGTTGTTCAACTCATCGTCGTCGTGATTATCAATAGTAGACATTGTTTAATATTATTATTCTTTTATAATATGATATATATATATATATTGAAGTTGAAGAATGTAGATGTTATAAAAGTAGGGATGATTAGTTGGTTGTAATTAGATTGATTTAAATACTGCAGTAAGTAACAAGTGACTTTGGTGATAATAAAAAACAATCAACTTTCATAAATCATAAAAAAAATTAATTATAAAAAATAAATAATAAAAAATAAATCGATTTATTTTTAAATTTAAATTTTATTAAGAATTTCGTTTTTTCTTTTTTCAAGTTAAGTTCATTTATTTGTTTTGAGAGGTAATGTTTATTCTTTTATTTATATTTTTATTTTTATGAATCATCGATTATTTTTTTCATAACTTTGGTTTAAAGGATACAACAAAACAGGGGTATAAATAGTATCTAAAAAAAAAAAAGAACTATAAAAAACTAAGATATATAATATATATATTAGTAATTGAATTAAATTAAAAAATGTAATTTCAACTTTTTGATTAACATACCTTTGTATATATATATTTTGTTTTCAAATATTTCTTTCTTTTTTGTTTAATAAAAAATGTGAAATAAATTAATCATTATCAATAATTAATTTTAAAAATATTCTCTACCTTCTTTCATAATCTTATTTTGAATACGCTTTCCATATGGGGTGTTCTTCAACATGGAAAGATTGTGGACGAATTGCCTCGACCAATTTGGTGTGTTGGTGTGGCTCTGAGATGGTGAGTGAAGTTTGAATGACATAGTTTGCAAATGGATCCTGGAGGAGATTGTGAAGGATATCGCAGTCAATAATTTCTTGTATGAGGTTTCCACGAGTGGTTGGGTCGGCAACATGCAAACACTTCTCGACTACGTTGGATGAAAACTTTTGGGTGGCCAAAATAGGGACATTACCCAAGAAACGTTTTGGCCATCTCGGTGGCTAGACCTGGGAATGGCAAGTCAAGGACGTATGGACGACGTAGTTACCGAATGGATCTTGAACGAGTACCAAAGAGTTGGAGATGACTTCGTTGATCAATTGGAACTTTTGAGACTCGGATGCGTGGTCAATGCATCTTTGGAGTACGCAGCAACCATGACGATGAGTTTGCAACACAGCGATACAGTTGGCTGATGATGAGACTGAGTCGTAGATGAATTGATTGTCGGGTAAAGCTTGTTTGAGGCATTTCTGGATGACATGGTTACCATTGAGATCCTGGATCAATGGAACGACGTGATTTGCCAATGACTTTTTGATGAGTGCGATTTGCTCTGGAGTGGTGAGGAATTCGATCATCTTTTGAACGGCACGAGTTCCGTGCATATTCATGGAGATACGAACAATATCTGGACCGACCTTGTCAATGATCATAAGACGTTGACGATCATTACAGTGCTCGAGCAACTTTTGACAGAGGTAGTTTCCAAATGGATCGGTCATCAATTCCAACATATATTGGCAAACCTCTTTGAAAATGATTTCAATAAGTGTTTCATCACCTTCCTCCAATTTCTTTTGAAGGAAACGACATCCATGTTGATCACGGCACAATGGATAAATGGAACCTGTCAGCTGTTCAATCGATGTATATTGTTTGTTTGCAATCATATCAATCTTTCCATTGATGTCCAATGATGGCTGTGATGTTAGTGCAGCTGATACTGCAACTGATTGTTGCTGCTGTTGTTGCTGCTTATTCATGTTTTGCTTGTTGTTTCCACTTCTTTATTATCATTTTCTAAATTACCATTAATTGAATGATTGGTAGGTAAACTCTTTCTTTGATTCTTCTTATTGCTATTGTTGGTATTGCTGTTGTTGGATGAAGAATTGCTTGAACTAGTGATTGTTATTTGATAAGCTTGCAGCATTGTTTGGTTTACCAATTGGTTGATTGGTTATGAGTAATTGGGTGAGCTATGTTATTCTTTTCAATGTGCTCAGATGCCAGCTTTTCATCGTGATCATGAAGGTAGTTACACTTGCTACCTCTGCTACAATAACCTTGAGTATTAATATCTGCAAGTTGATACTGCATTCGATGACTGAGGTGAGCTGTTGTCATTATTTGGTGGAGTTGGGGATCTTGATGGAATTACGTTTTGATTCTTCTTGTTGTTTGATTCGTTGGCTGCTGGTGAATCAATATAGAATCTCTCGAATGAGGACTCAATATCACCTCCAATAATCTTATTGGACGATGAGATTGGGGTTGGCGCGTGAATCTTGCTTGAGATGGCTTGTGGCTGAGAAATGTTTCTTGGGTTGAGGTTCGAATGCTTTATCCTTCCACAAGAGGTGATTAAGATTTACCAGAGTTGGAGGTGCTCTTTGTAAGTGGACCACCAATATTTCCGTTTCCGCCATTCATATTGGTCATCCATCAATCGGGTGACAGTGGACATTTGCAACTTCGTACGATGATTTGATCATCATCTCATCACCATTACCCATTGCCTATTGGGCTGTCCCATTGTAGTGCTCTCCTATATTCAATTGACCCATCTTTCTTGTGTAGGTTACCCATTCCTGGTGGTGGACCTGACCATTGTTGTTGCTGGTGTTGGTTGTTAGATCCTGGCATCTCAAAATATGATTTATTGTTGAATGGACTATAGTTGTTATCTTTTGACTGGGCTGGCTGGTTGTTCATATAAGAATGTAGGTTATTGGAACTCTATTTTGTGGTTGTTGTGGTTGTGCAAAGAAATGTTGTGGTTGATATGGACTGTTGCTGCTTTTGTTGTTTGTTGTTGTTGTTGCTGGTAGAACTGTTGTTGCTGTTGCTGTTGCTGTTGTCTTTGCATTTGTTGATACAACTGTTGCTGCTGCTGTTGCTGTTGCTGATGTTGTTGAATGATTCCCATTACATTCTGTCTGAAAAATGCCTTTGTTTTGAATAGATTCGTTAATATCTCATGCTTTATCATATGGTATGATCAATATTGATTTACATACTTCATTAAAACCATTGCTAGCATCATCGAAATCGGGTATGTTATAGAAAGATGGTGTAGTCTCTAGTGGAGGTGGAAGTTTGTCTTGGTTTTGATTCTTTTGGTAAGAACTCCAAGTAGTTCTCATCACAACGAATATCGTAGAAGATTTCATTGGCACGAAATGCAAAAGAGGGAGTTGCTATTCAAAGAGAGGACGGGTGGAGCAGAAGTCGAACGATCAGGTGGCTTAAAGTTGAGATTGCTCAGCAACTCCTGATCGTCCTCATTCTCTTCATCATCTCTGAAAGCTGCTGTTGTTGATGACGATATTGATCCAGCGTTTTCTTGTTATATCTATCCTAGGAGATGCTAATGAACCAATTTCCTAGGTTAAAACTAACTAAAAATGGACTAACTAAATAATTAAGGATATTTTGATTGGTTGATTGACTGACTGACTGATTGACTGATGACTGATGAGTGCAAATTTGTAGTTTTTTACCACTACTGGTTGATGACAGTGTTCCTGATGATGAATATCAAAATAATAGAAAACTGATTAATATTTATATCTAAATATATATAAATATATATATATATTATATAAGGCTATGGAATTAGCAGTATAAATAAATTATACAACAATATTAAAATTTATTAAAATTTACAACAATAAAACAATGGGTGAACAACTATCATATCATTAATGTTGTCAAAAAATTAGGGAAGACAAAGCTAGAAAGAAGGAAGATGTGGGACAAAGAAAA
>RCNN01000089.1:0-113010 GCA_003667245.1 Heterostelium multicystogenum | reverse complement strand
ACATTGAGCTATAGCACACCATACCACAAGTCTTTAGATATACGTAAATTTATTGAGTTTATTGTCGGGTTTAATAAATATTTGAAATTGATTGGTGAGTGACTTTCTGAAATTACATTTAAATATGAATAATTTTTTTGGTTCATTCGGATTGGTAATTATAGAGATTACCAATTTAAAGGTGGCAAACTGTGAGGGAACAGCTGGCTATTTTGCTGGACTTTAGATAGTTCTTGGACTTGGAGTTTTTTGAGCCTCCAACAACTCGGGCTTTGCACCGAGTTGGTTCACCAAAATCTTGTTGATAAAGTCTTTTCTCTCGGTCTCGTTGTGGAAAGTTGCTCGACTCTCCTCAACTTGATTAGGACGTGGCGCAATGGTCTTTTGTTGGAACTGCTCCTTGGTAAGAACGAGATCTGGTGTGGACATAGTGTCAACGATAGAGTTGGAGAAGTGGGCTTACGGTACCATTCGATGACAGCTTCTTTGTTCTTGACGATCTTTTTCTTCTCGTCTAAACGGTATCCGTGTACATGAGCTGGTTGTGCAGCGACGGCATATGATTCCCAGAATGACAACTTGGCCTCCATTATCTCAGTGACCTTCTTCTTGAGAGCGGCGTCAACCTTTGACTTTTCTGCTTTTTCAATATCCATACCACCTATGTGGATCATCACAATCTCCCACCAAAGCTTCTTTGATGCTTGATTGACGGCTTTGCATCTACGATTTGGAAGAAGCTTGTCTTGCCAAGCTGGTGGAGCAAGACTTCATGATATTCAAAGTGCATTCCAATTTCCATAAGCACATGGGCCAATGGTGAGTCAACACCTGTCACTTCCTGTGGTGCGAATTTGTAGTTCTTGATCAAAGTCAAGGTTCTGAGGAAAGAGTAGATCTTTTCAGAACTAAACTTGTCTCTCCACTTTGATTCTCTGAAATGGTACTGCTCCTCTGCGATATCAGAAATGATGGAGAGAAGTGTAAGCGAACAGAGGTCATAAGTGTCTAAGTAGCAATCTTTCTTGACCAAAAGTTTGGTTACAAAGCCTTTGTCGTCGAGGGACTTTAACTTGTGAGAGAAGTCTAAGGTCTTGAGGAGATTGTAGACGGTTGGATAGGAAAGAACAGAGGTTGGGTCGTGAATTGCGGCGTCTTTGGTCAATCTTGACTTGAACAATATGAGTGGTTGTGGTGTCAAGTGAACGATGTACTTCAAGTGTACCCAAATAGTAGGTAGCAAACTTGTCAATCTTGTTGGGTCTGGCATCGTACACTACGATGTTACGTTGATTAGGGAAACGATTACGAAGCTTCTTACTCAACTTATTGGCCTTTTCCTCAAGATCCTTTGGCTTGGGCTTGGTGAAGATGAAACGCTCATTAATTGGAATGATATTGATTGGATAATACTCGGTCATAGAGTTGGTAGATGGAAGTGGTGCTCTAGTGCGATCTGGTGAGAGATTGGAGTGCGAAGCAGTCAGCTTGAGTTGCATGGATGGATCCCTGTAGACATTGGTTACTTCGACCATGGGCAATGTGGATATTGCAGCTATCCACTCATCACGAATCTCTGTTGATTTGGCACGAAGATAAAGGATCTTGTCTGGTGTGACCAACTGGAAGGTTGTGGCTTGGTCCTTTGTGGACTCACTACCAAAGTGGTTTCCAAGTGTAACAGAGAAACGATTGAGTGAGTAAATCTTTTTGGTCTTTGGTTGTTGAACCTCTTTTCCATTGACATCAACCTTGGAAATGGTACGATCAGCTGCGTTGAAGTGCATATATCTCTTTACGTAGCTTGATGAACCTCTGTCACCCTTACGCATCTCCAAGAGTCCTTCTTTGACAACGCTACCAGATCCATTGATGACTGGAGAGTCCAATCCTCTAAGCTTTTCTTTTAGAACCTGGAGGTCAACAGTACAATTAAGACGAGTCTCCATAGTGGCTGCCTTTTCTAGTACCTTCTTGTCGGTGACTTTCTTAAAGTGGAACTTCTTATCCAACTTGGTGAGATTAAGTTGGAAGGCATCATCGGTGAGATCAGAGATACTAAAGTTGTCAAGATAGATTGTTTCCGATGGATAAACATCATGATGGTGAGAATAGATACACATTGTGTGAATGGTTGCATGAATACCAATGAATCTTTGTTTCTTGTCGATGATGGCAATGGCAGAGAATGTTGGAGTAGATGTTGCGGGAAGTGGAAGAGCTGATCCAGGACCTTGGAGAATACGACGCTTCAAAGCACGAGTATATTCCTCAATACTCTTGAAATAGCTGGCACTTACAATCTTATCATTTGCAACCGATGGAACCAATTCATTGTTCATATCAAATCCTCTGATACCATAGATTAATGTGTGAATTCCTCTGAATTTGGCAGCCGAGAACAACTCGAGTGCACGAGCGAAGACAATTGCGTCATAACGATGCTCATCTCTTACGAATGTGTTGTTTAAGAATACGACTGTTTTACCAACAAACTCTTCGAGAAGTGAAAGCCCATCCATTTTCTTGTGGGCCATGTTGAAATCCTTATAAAGATTGACATTCCAAACGGCAACGCTCAATCCCAAGTCGCTGGCCAACTGTCTCCATGCGCTGACTTCACCATATTCTGTTTGATTATTGGTTACCAGAAGGATGTCAGCCTGGTGAGAGTTATTGTAACCCTCAGACAATTGAACCTCAAATGGACGTGATTGAATAGGTTGAGCATTGGCCATATCTTTGATGTGTCCAAGGAATAAAGTGGATTCAAGCAATACACGAGTGTATGGTTTCAAGGCAGTACCAGTGAATTGGAAAGTATTGGTAAAGAAGTTGAGTCCATTGGCTCCGAGATCAGGTATGTTTGCGTGCAAACCTACTTCGTGATTGTCATAAATACGTCCACTTTGATCACGCAAGACAAAATCATTTGGTGTCAAGCGTAATGTACCACCCTGAGAATTTGGTGATACTCTTAAAGTTGTGAATAGTACACGAGAAGGACCGTTGCTACCATTTACACCAATGGACAGCTTTGACTTATTCCATATTGAAAAACATAATGGGTGATTCATCACCGAGAACAATACTGTCAAGTCCTTTGATAATTGATGCTTGAACTGGATATTTCTACAACAAAGCTGTGAGCAGACTTGTGTACTCTTGAAAAGGTTTGATTGACACGCTCTACCAGTGCTTGGTGTTCCATTTTACCTGGGGCAGTAAATGCCTCACGAGGCAAAGGATACGATTGGCGGAAATCAACAATGTTGAAAAGAATTGGTCGAGACAATTCCACTTTTTTACCGGATGCAATATACTTCTTGAGAGGAACACGGTTGGCCACTGGACAGATGACCCACTTATTGTCATCGATGTAGGCATAGATATTTTGAACAGATGGTGTTGGCATTCCTCCAACGTTATGGTGTGTCACTAGAAGGTTTACATCTGCACCTGGTTCAATAACTTCGTATCCTACTGTGTCGTTATATTCAATTTTATCAACTGCCAAATCATAAGGTGAAACCATATACCAATTGTTGTCCACTGTCCATTGTGACAGTTATGGAGAAGTGTCCATCAGAACCTCTGTAACCATTATTTCCATCTCTTCCTGAATGTCCTGAGTTTCCAGATGGACCATTGTATCCACCCGGATTTGAAAAGGACTCGGTGGTGGAACATCTGTTTCCGTTACTGTCAGTATAGTATCTCTCCTCAGTCCAGGAGTAGGAACTACCTCCGTAACCTCCACTACCACCGCTACCTCCTTTACCACCATAACCGTAACTTCCAGGGGTACCAGCGAGTGTATCACCAATTTGTTGCTTGAGAACCATCAGCAAATCCATATCTCCCTCTCTACAGGAGACGTTGATGTTTGCACCATTTCCAGAGTTACCTCCATTGGCACCGTCACCTCCGTCACCACCATCTCCACCAGCCCCACCATCAGTACCAGCGGAATGTCTTGTAGCATCTCTACCTGGATAACCTTGTGCACCATCACCTCCTCTTCCACCGTCACCACCTCGTCCACCATCACCACCATGTGCGGACAAAACCAAATGATTTGAAGGATCTCCATTGCCAAAACATCAACTTTTTGGAATCCAGAAGAACTAATTATAAAAGACATGTTAGATTTTTTATAGTTGGTAAAAGTAACTCTGAAAATATGTACAATTCATTTGGACCAAAGACAGATTGGAAAACGATTTGGTTTTGTGGGTTAGAAAAAATGGTTGTTTGAATGGTTCCGGCATTTGTTCCCCTTTGACCTGGCAAACCGTGACCACCATGAGAACCATTTCCACCATATCCAGATCCTGATGATCCACTGGCTCCGCTCATACCATCTACGATCATAAAATATTAATATTATTAATAGTTTGTTTTATGATAATAACTATTAAACAAGATATATTTACCAGATCCTCTAACACCATCATTTATATATTCCAAATAACTCATTTCTTAATTGTGAAGTAAAGAAAAGAGTATATTTTGAGAAGTGAAGGTTTAATAAGTATAATATTACAACACAGATAGATAAATTAAGAAACTAGCCTCTTTAAAAAATATAAATAGGTTGTAAATTAAATAGGTTATATATCTAAAAATAACTGAATATGTAGATGAAATGAATGGTTGTATGAAAAGGTTTTAGGAATTTGATGAGAATGATTCATTGATTGATTGTTGACAAGGTGACCGAACAGTGTTTGATTTTCTTCTAAAATCATTGAGATTTATAGCAAAAACCCATTACTTTTAAATCAAAAAAAAAAAGTAGTGGGTTGATAAATTTGTTGATCAATTGCAGAAAGCTTATCATGATGTAAAGAGTGTACCCTCCAACTAACCTTAAAAATTAACTTTAATTAAATTTGTAAAAATTTGAATTTGTATTTGCAGTTTGGGATGTTGTTACAAATATCCAAAAGGTTTTTTAAAAGTTGTTGGGATTTTTTTTTGATTTTACATCATTTATAGTAGTTGGAGGGTTTCTAATTAGATACTTTGAATATTAAAAAATGGGTCATCATATGCTACTATCTATAAATTCATTTGATTTACATAATGATGAGAACTAAATTTTATAATCATTCCCTGGGTAAAGTAAATATACATCAAAACTTTATTTATTTAACATAATTCTCTTTAAATAAATCCATAACATAAGAATATATTATATTCTTGAAGATATTTTAAAGTTAACTTTTAGTCTGGACATAAATATTTTATGAATTCCCTTTATTTTGAAAATTGATCTACATCAATTTTATTTTTTTTACACTTGAAGATTTTTAATCTTTTAAAAGTTGAGAATAAAAAATTAAAAAGTAAATCAGTGATAAGCAAAGCAAAGCAAATGAGTTTAATTAATTAAATCAACCAATTAATTATATGAAGTTTGGTATCATTGTCTTCAAAATATTGTTTATAACAAAGTTCAACTGAAACATTTGTTTTCTATTCTGAAGATTGATTTTTGTTAGTAGTAGTAGTGAGGTAGTCCAGTTTAACGTTTTAAAAGAAAGATAGAAGTTAGTACTCCTCTTTAATAACACTCTTTGACCACAATCAATCAATTCACAGCAAAAACAACACCACACAAGTAGTACAAAACACGCACAGTTAATACATCACCCCATATAACAACACCTATAAGTTACTTTGTTTTATAATATTTTTGATATTTTATTATTTATTTATTTATTCAGCAGATGTGAAGCAACCAACCAAGTAACCAAGTAACCAAGTAACCAAGTAACCTACCACACTTTACATATCAAATCAACCATCATCATTGTCAGTAGAATTAGGGGAGATCAGTCAAACTTCATTAAAAAAAAGTCAAACACACATTCTCATTCTTATATTTACAATATTTAAAACATAATACATATTATTACAATAATTATTGGATAATTAGTTCATTAAGGAAGTAATCAGCAGCCAAACATCAAAGCAGCTCAGAGTTCAAGATTTAGAGATTTCAACTTAAATAGTAGTAGTATCTAGATACAGGTGAGTAATGGTTTATTGATGTACTGTCTATATTTTGCATTATATATGTTGGGAGAATTTGGAAGGAGGAAGAAGACATATGATCTACAAGACAAGATTATTAGTTTGGAAAGATATTGTATTAATAGAGGGTATTTATTACCCTGGTCAATTTTCTAAACAATGGTAGCAAAAGCAACATGCATGTTGGTGATTATCTTATGATATCATCATATTCGACTTACTTGCTGCCAAACAAAAATGAATATTACTATTGCTACTTGAGTTGACAATCAAATGGAACAAGAGCAAGAGCAAGAGCAATAGTAAACAGCAAATCATAATAATCACTATCAATAATTAAATGATCATTGAAGATTGATGCAGCAGCTGGACTATAATCATTTTCAGAAGGTGTTTATTTTATTTAAAAAGAGAGACAACAAGTAGTAGCAGTGGAGTAGTGTTACTACAACTACAAAATATTGTTGTTAAAGTGTTTGTACAGACATATGGCTGTGTGTAAAAATGAATTCATAACTCAGTGTTGTTCAAATTCAGTCAGAGTAACCCATAGCTATACCCAACAACAAACCACAACCCACCTCCACACGCTTCAAATATTTTTTTGATTTACATATGCAAACTTCATTTTATATTAGAAGTAAAGATAAGATTAATTATTAAAGTGTATAGTGCATCACAGTTAGAATACAGTTTATCACATTACATCATATTCTTATTTACTACTATTTAATCACATTAATTATATGATATGGTGAATTAGTACAAGAAGAAAGTAGTCATTGTAGCTGTAGCTGTTGATGTTTGTTGCTGACCTGCAATAAACAAGCTAATACATTTAAAACAACTCTTTTCGTATCTTTCATATGTTGTTTGTTACTCTGTTGTTTGTTATTGTCGTGCTGATTTACTTGAGTGAGTAAATTAGCAATAACACCAACAACAATAATTATAGCTCAGCCAATGTGAACATAACAAATTATTAATCTCATTCTAAATATCATAAAGTTAGTCTACCAAATAGGGGTAATACTACCACTACTATCTATCCATTGAATAATAATAATAATACCTGTTGTAGTAAAGTAGATACATTAATAATATAATTAATAGTAGAAATAGAAGTAGTAGAACTGAGCTGAATTGAATTGAATTGATCTAAGTTGAATTGAATTGAGTTGAAGTGAACTTAATTGCTAGCTGACTGACCTTACTGACTGACTGATTGTCTTATTGACTGGTTTGAATCGAACTTGCATATTCTATTCTATTGTATGTACTACTACAAATAATAATAATAATAATAATAATAATAAATCATATTATAATGATATAATAATAATATATTTATCATATTCAAATATAATATTTATAATTGTTAAATGTTGAATTTGAACAAACAAATATGACAATGATAATATTATCTATTACAACATCAACTACAATAACAACATTAAAACATAAAACATAGAACAATTTATAAATTAATTTGGACAACAATTAATAATATACAGATAGATCCCTTATTATCAAAATAATACAAAAATATCAACAATAAATTATTTATTCCAAATTTTAAAACAAGTATAATATAATATAAATATCATAATCCACCTTGTTCCTTGTATTCTACCTTATCTCTTTTCATTTCTTTCTCCCATTCATATATTAATGGTCTTGTAATATATATTTAATTTATATTTTCAATCAAAAAAATAAAACACCACAACAAAATCAAAACTATAATAATTATTGTGAAAGTTAGATATATTTTATAGATTTTTAGAAAAGTAAAAAAATAAGACTTTGGCACAAACAATAATACTTAATTGGAAAATAGAATTGGAACCTACTCCATTGTTGTTGTTGTGTTTGAGCTTATTTTTAATTCGGAAATTAATTATTAATAACTGTGTGTGGTTTTCTTTTTTTATTGTGTTGTTGTTGGCAAACTTTATTTTTTTCAAATTTGTTTTTAAAATCTCATTGCCAATTATTCCTTTGCTGTTTCATTTTCAAATGACAAAAATAATTCAATTTTAATAAAAATTAATAATATACTTGTAGTGCATGCCCATACATAGTAGTAGTATCCTATACTATCTTTTCTATACTATACTACACTATATTCTACTATATATTATAGTCATACTTTTATTAATTTTTTTTAAAAAACCACCAAACCAAACTATCATTTTATTTTATTAATAATAACAATAATAATAATAATAATAATAATAATATAAATAGAAACAACAACAACAACAACAACTAATATTAGATAGATTTATTAAATATTATTATTAATTATTGATTAATATTAATTTAATGAAATAGGAGGGCGAAAAGATGGGTGCAGGTCCTTCATCACCTTATCAGCCTCACAACCACCACCAGCATCACCAAAACCACCAAAACCAACACCACAATCAACAGAATCAAAATGCTGGAAGTACAGCCACGGCGAATCAGATGAATTTGTCATCGTTCCTGAAGGCGCTGGTCGAGCAAACTCCTGATGCTTCTGCTAAGAGCAACGATGGAAAGATTGTATTCTACCACAAGTTGCAGCAGCAACAACTGAGTGGCCATCCATATTCACAGCAGCAGCAGCAACTACAGAATCAATCCAGAAGTTCAGGCTCAGCCAATGGCAGTGGCAGCTATCCAGCAACATACAGCAACAATAACCACAGCCATGATCAACCGTCTTTGTCACCTGATAAAAGCAATCATTTGAGAGACATCTACACTCAGAGCAACAATAGCCATAATCACAGTAGCAATAACAAGAATCACTCCACTTCGAGTAGTATAAATATACCAAGTCTATTAAACTCTCCAGTAGCTACTACGTCTCCGCAAAATAAATCAATCAGTGGAAGTCCACTGCGTCATCATCCCTATGGCCAAAATAATAAACATGGTACCCATCATGCTCAGTATCACCACAACAGTGGATTGCACTACAGCGATATGGAAGACGATGACGATGATATTGAGGTGATCGATGACGAAGATGACGAAGACTTGCCGCTTCCAATTCATTCAACCTATGGAGATAACGACCTGCGAGACTATGACAGAGATCTGTTGATGCCACACCAACACCAGGTTCATCAACAACAACAACAACAACAGCAGCATTATGAAAAGTCAAGGAAGAATTCAATAGACATGATCATATCTTCATCACCACAAAAACAAAGTAAACCATCACAAGCTTACCAACAGCATTATTTAATGTCACTTTCACCACAAAGAGCATCAATGTCACCGAATCAAATGCAACTGGATTCACCAATGTCTACAGGCTACAATCATTACAGAGAAATCGATATTGATTCATCACTTAAACTTTCACCTTCTACCAAACCCCTGTCATCAAATCACCAATCATCTTTATTAACATCTGCCAAAATACTTCAGATCGAATCGACAACATCCTATCCAATTCCTTCTAATAATCATCACTCAAACAACCAAAACAACTCCTCGAAGCTATCCAAAATTCGTCGAGAAACTACCGTCTTTTAGCAGTGGAAATAACCACCACATCTCCAAACCAATACCAATCTATTCAAAACCATCACCATCCTCATCGCCATCTAAAGGAGCTCTCTCTCCATCTATTTATCAACAATCACATCCGCCACTGCAGCTACAACCAATTCACCAGTCACCTCAGTCACCTTTATCGCCCTATCACACCTCACCATTAACTTCCCCACTGATTTCTTCAACTCCTTCAACCTCACAAATTCCAAGTGCACCTCTTTCAACATTAAACAACACCAACAATAACAATATTTCCTCTTCAAATTCATCATCAGCATCATCATCACCCATTTCCAATCCCAAATCATTTTCTTCAATTTCAACTACAACGACGACCACAACAACGTCATCCACAAATCAAACGGTATCATCAGCATCAAAATTAAATCACAATTTACTTCCACTTTATATTAAACCAAGCAATGGTGTTAAACCAACGATTCAATTCAACAAATCACAATCTCAGTCTTCATCAATAGTTGAGAAGAAGTCCAAATCTTCAAAACATTCACAATCACAATCACAACCATTATCTCCAACTAATGATGGCCAACATACATGGAAACAGTAAAAAGTCCAACCAATATCACTGTACGATTTCTTCAGATGGCTACCAGTGGCGTAAATATGGCCAAAAGAATGTTAAAGGCACCCACTTCCCTAGAAGCTACTACAAATGCACCTACCCTGGCTGTACTGTCAAGAAGCAAATGGAACGTAGATCCTCTAGTGATGACACATTGACCCATGTAATATACAAGGGTGAGCATAATCATGAATCACCCCAAACCACAAGAGTGAATGTCAGTGACCAAGTTTCTTTTAAGAAATCCGTTATTTCAGAAGGTTTAATTACGGTAAGCAAAATCTACATACATTTTTTTTTGGCAATTTACAATATCTAACCTGATCAAAATCATACATAGCAGCAAAAATGAAAATGATACTAAATTTGAAGATGAAAGTCCAATGATTACACAAAGTCAACAACAAACTGTACAAAATAATAACAATTCAACTACAACAACAACAACCACAACAATATCAACAACAGCATCAACAACAACTACTAAAAAGGATGGTGATGTAGTAATGACTGAAAAAGATGTTTCAAATGAAACCACCACCTCAACAAGTGGAAGTAGCGCTCATAATGTAACAGTATCCAATCCTGTTGATTCACATCCAACTTTGGAAAACAATCACTGTGATGATAGTAATCAATTAAAAGTAGAACAACATGTATATAGTGAAAAGCGAGTCGAAATCAAAAGTGAGCCAAACAACACTGACAACAAGAATAGCAATACTATAGATAATAGCTATTGTTATGATAAACAAGAGAGACCTAATTCATCATCACATCCAAGTTCCACCAATGAAAACACTATTCATCACAATGTAGGAAGCGGAGGAGGTAAAAACAATACTTTGAAATTAGTTATTGAAACAACCTCAATGGTTGATCATTTAGATGACGGCTTCAATTGGAGGAAATATGGCCAAAAGGCTGTAAAGGGTAGTCCATTCCCAAAAAGCTATTTCAAGTGTGCCGAACCCGGTTGCAATGTTAAGAAACAGGTCGTACAGCAGGGCGACAAGAAGGTTATCAATACCTACAATGGAAGACACACCCACGACGCTCCAATCAGAGATAATGACCTTAAAAAGAGAAAAAAAAAAGACTCATCAAGCAACAACCACAATAACCAGCCTAACAACAATTCAAAGAGTAATGAGTCCGATGAATCATTGATGGTACCAGAGTCACCAAATTCGTCTTCAACATCCGATTAAATCTCACACACCAATACAACTAATTTATCAAATAACAAGTAAAATCATGAAATTTTTATTTAATTTTGGATAATTAAGTATGGTGTAATCATAAGATTTGAACCAACAGAATAAATATGATAATTACAAAGTGTGAACAATGTATGTTATATAAAGTGTGGTAATATATATATTTATATACTATCGCTAAACTAGAAGCAAGATTGGGTCAAAAAGTTGAAACTTTAAAAGTCAGGGCTTTGCCAGATTACCACATCGAAAGCCATTTGTGAATCACTCACAACTGTATCAATATCAATCCACCGTGTTGAGAGTATATGTCAAGAAATTGAGCAACTAGTGATTCTCTATGAAATTCAACTTTCCAATTCGAAGGTTGTGCTCTCCACTATATCAATTTAAATTATTGGTTTTCAAAAAGGAAAAAGTATTTAATCAACGTTATTATTAGGTATTAAGATGAGAACCTTCCTTTCTAAAGTGTTCACTTCGAAATATGTCATTTCAAAGTTTGAGACAAACAGACCCAAGCTTGGATTTAGTGTACTAAGTTCACATCATGATTTTACAATAATCAAATGTTGGGTGAAAAGCAATCATAAAATGTATTTATGGTTCCCACATTTCAAATGAATTTGGTCTAAAAATCAAAGGAAGGGGTCATAAATTTACCAATACCAAAATATCAGAATGAAATTTATAATGGAGATTGTTCACAAACTCTATTCTGAAAATTTAATTTATGTTTGATTAGATTCAGTTAATTGTTTACAATTATAATTTGTGTTCTATGGACATTCTAGAATCTTCCGGTTATTTTGAGAAGTACGTAGGGCCAAGTTTAATCCTGATGTATTTGAACCGTTATTTCGTTACCATTGTGATTGTTTGACCTCATGGGTGAGTTTGTCTAATATAAATAGTTCAGAAATCTACATCACAATTTAATTTTATAATCAAGAAAATATCAAATTATCAGATAAATAAATATTTCTAAATAAATTATGGATACCAAAACTACTAATTTTCAATTTGAGCTCTATGGTGCACGTTCACCAAATGTTTTAAAAGTTGAATTGGCTCTCTTGGAAATGAATCTTCCCTATGAATTCCATTTGGTCAATACCAAGAAAGGGAGAACAATATGCCGAGTCCTTTAGAAAGATCAATCCCAACTGTAAAATCCCTGTTTTAGTTGACCACAACGTGCCAGGTAGCCTTACCATCTTTGAATCTGGTAATATTCTTCAATATTTGGCAACCAGATATGGAAAAGGAAAATATCTTCCAAATCAAGTGACTGACATAAAAGAACACACTGAAGTGATGAATTGGGTCTTTTGGCAGATGGCAAACCTTGGCCCAATGTTTGGACAATACTATCATTTTGCCCATTATGCTACTGAGAAGTACCCATATGCCATCGAAAGATACCTCATTGAAACTACAAGATTATTTTTGGTTTTGGAGAAGCAATTGGACACTCATTCGTCGTTGGAAATGTCTACACCATTGCCGATATGGTAGGTACAAATTTTATATAGAATTGTTTAACATCATCTTGGACTAATCAAGCTAATTTAAATTAAGGCCAATCTTTCCTTGGGCAAGACATCTCAAACTCCTTCCAGGGTTATCAGCTGAAGAGATACCTAACTTGAACAGATATTGAGAGAGTAAGAGCTATTCCATCTGTTGACAAGAAAGTCACAGAGATGGATGAGGAGTTGAAGAGGTCACCACCAGTGCCTCCAACCGAGGAGGAGCGTAAATGGATGTTCGGACAAGATGGAAGATCAACTCCAACTACCACTGCCTAAAATACATGAATTCATTCATTTTCCAACTTAAATCAAAACTGATTATTAAAAATCATCATCTAAATAAAGGGTATTTCTTTGTATCTTTATACTATAACAGTGGGTGTGGTGTAAATATCAGTTTCCAAATAGAACGATCACACTACAATTGGACTTTAGTCGATTGTTTCTATATGATTGATCAATTTGTATGTTAACTATTAGCTCTTCCCTAGGGTGCTTTGTTGGAAAAAATAATAAAAATCAAAAACTTTTATTTTTTATATTTTTTTTTTAATTCAAAGTGTGGAGTTCCTTCACTCCGCAATTAACCCTAAATTTTAGGTTAATGTTTGATTTTCATTCATGCATTCATTCATATCATATTCATTGTTGTATATATATTTATTTAATCAGTGATTGAAAGATGGATGAATTCAATTACTTCGAGACAATTCCTAATGAAACAATTCAACATATTCTGTCTTTTTTAGGTCATGGTGAAATATGCAGATTGTCTCAGACCTCAAGCGAAATCGATGCACAAACCAAGTTGAGATGGGATAACTTGTTGTTGGATGACTTTGGTGATACGTATAATGCATTGCTTGCAAAATATGTAGATGAGCAGTCTGACTTAAACTATACTCCGTTCAAACTTTATGCATTTCTACATCACAGAATCTCCAGAGTTGCAGGAGATAGTTTCCTCAAGATGCGTGCGATATGGACAAGATTGGAGAAATGGGCTGATGAAAACAATCAAAACAAATATCTAATGAAGTCTTTTAAGCCACCCATAAATGACAAAGTTGTGAAGTTTGGAAGTGATGCAACAACAACCATTATAGTCCATGAAAGTACATTACATAGACCTTCACTGCGCTACAATCCCGAATTAAACCCAAACTCAACTACTCCCAAGACCCTTTTGTTTCCCCGAGACTACATTGCATCGCTACTTATATATAATGGACAGTACAAATCCACGGAATTTGGACTATTTGGTACATTAGAAGCATATGATTTCAAGACCAATATCATTTTACTGTCCTATGAGAATTCCAGCGAATTATATGGACAAAAATATGCTCACTATGGTCAAAAACATACAAACTTTTGGCCAATAGCTTATTCTGTAGCCACCGAGCGTTGCTATTATTTGGTGATTAATGGTGATGCTGGTTACAAAGAATTCAAGTTTGGAAACGTAGTTCTAGCTTGTCTTTCTCCATGTGTGGTCGCAAACAGCTTTTCAGAGTTCTTGGAGCAACATATTACCCGATTGGAAACCAAAGTCTTGACACTTCGTAATAATGTCATCTCACGTTATCCAGAGTACTCAAATTTCATCTCACAAGAAAAGACCCATGGAATATGGATTAAAGGTAGTGCCGTCTATGTTCCAGAGGAAAGAGGATCAAATTATTACACATTCTTTTACAGGATTACAATGTGGATGGAAAAAGATGAAGATCCAAGCTACTCAGCACAACTAATTTCCAGACATTGGGATATAGTTACACCAACTTCCACTGAAACTGTTGATGGAGATGGAGTGATTGGTGAGTACCCCATACTTAAACCCGGTGTAACTTTTGAATATTGCAGCAGAAGCAATTCCTCTTTACCGACCGGATGTCATATGTCTGGCTATTTCAACTTTAGACCTCTGAACCCAACCAAGAATGGTTCAAACATAGTGAGTGTGATTATTCCACCATTCCACCTGGATGTATCCCAACACTAAACAAGTAGATAGATCTAATTGCAACTTTAATATTTGTACATTTAATTCGATACTAATCATAATAGACAACAAGTAAACAGAAAATTTCATTAAAGCTTGTAGCCACTTTACAAGTTGTAATTATTATGTAGTTTATTTTAATTTGACTATACAGGCACCATACCAAAATCTGTCAACTTTATCATTATCATTTAAAAGCTCCCATTCGTTGGTGTCCAAAGAGTATTTGTAGTTTCCACTCATATTTCCTCCAATGAGATAAAGTATTGAATCGATGATCAACATTGATACTTGTCTGTTAACTTTAAATGCTAGTGACTTTAGCTCGGTGGTTTCTTTAGTTATGAGAGAAACTCTGTAGAAACGGTAGTTTCTTTCAAGTATGTAAATGAAGTTGTGGTCGTAGCAACTAGATACGATCGGACTCTTGAATCCAATATCGGGCATAAACTCTTTGGTTTCATTGGTTGTTTGTCGTACATCGAATGTGAGGATTGATTTTTGTTGATTGAGTCCATTGAAGATATAGATATGGTTGTTATAATAAAATGTCATGCAGGCATTTGCAGTCCTTTTGATGTCAGCTAGTTTAATGAATTTCTGTGTGGGAATGTCGAATCGGTGAACGAATGAAGGACTGTCAAATGAATCTAAGCTGCATCCGACAAGGTAGATTGAGTTGGCACCATCATAGCAGACAGAAAGAAGCGAAGATCCCTTGAGCGGAGTAATCTCTGCAGATGACCACTTGTTTGTGTTGAGTGAGTAGCGCGAGTAAGTTGGTGACCTGTCACCAGTGGTTCCACCAAAAATGTACACATGCTCACCAGCTGAGACAACAGAGTTGAGGGTTACCTTGCGTTCTATCGTATCACTATCTATCTTGCTCCATGCGGTGCAAGAAGGATCAAAAATATAACTTCCTTCCTTTCCAACTGAGAAAATCTTTAGAGAACGACTGGAATTCTTGTCAACCAATTCATAGATTGACTGGATTTGTTCTTTCAGAGTGATGAGCTTGTCATTATCGAATATGATTTCAAAGTTGAGTGGACTCTTGTAGTCAATGTTCTTGTAGGCGATTGAATACTGCTGAATCTTTGAAAGCAATGCTTGTTTACTGTATTTTGTTGGATTGCCACCAAAAATCAATTGATTATCGTAAATAAACTTCTCGTAGCTGTCGGTGGATTTCACTGATTTTATAATGGTACTAATACTGATTACATTGACATCATCATTCGTGAAATTGGTTGATGGTGATGCTAAATTATTTAATATAGGATTATCACTGTCTGCTTCATTGAAAATATTTGAATCATTGTTTGATTTTGATGATTCTGATGTAACATCTTCTTTAGCTAAATCTTGGTTATTGTTATTATTATTATTGTTGTTACTATTATCATTGTTGTTGTTATTACTAATGCTATCTTGGTTATGGTGTAGCTTTTGTTTCTTTTTACTGTTTACATGGTCTTCAGTCTCGGAGTCAGATGCTATTTGATTGCACATCAATTGTAAATCCATTATGATATCATTGATTGATTTGATCTCGTTGAGAATAGACTCTATTGTTTTTTCTGTGATTTCACGTTGCTGTTTAATTGGCTTTTTTGTCTTTTGTTCCTCGAGTCTTAGAAATTCGTGGAGAATGCGATAGAATTCACTAATCTTCTGTTCAGTTGCCATGAACGTCTCATAGTCATCTCCGAGTTGCTTCATTCGTAGCCAGAGGTGTGAGAGTCTTTGTGAGTAGTGGTTGCCGCCATTGTTTGGACTACCGTTGTTGTTATTGTTGCTACTGCCAGTCGAATTATTATTGTAAAGAGATGTTGCAATGCTGTTTGTATCGTCAAAAGTGTGGCCACGGTGGGGAGGTTCGATGATGCAACTGGAACACAGCACTTCATTGCAGTTGAGGCATATAAACTTGAATTTCTTTTTATGATGTATACATTGTGTTTGACTGTTGTTGGTTTTACTCCTTTTATGGCTATTGCTAATTTTGTTGCTGTTGGTTTCAAAAGTAGTATTTGAATCCATGTAGATTTATGATTTTATCATAATGTATGAAATGTGACAGTTAATTTGAGGTGATTAGCCACTTTTAAAACTCTTATAAATTGAAGATTATTTTGAAAAAATTTTATTAATTTTTTATTAGTATTTTTTTTAGACAACAGGAGACATTATTTCATAAGATTATAAAGGATTAGTCAAGGTTGCAAAAAGATCATAGATACTTTTCTAATTCTGTCTTTGTTGTTCCATTTTTAATTACACAGAGTTAAGTGTTAGTTATATATATCAATTTAAGTGTTAGTTAAACCTGAGAAATTTAAGATGGTTGATAAATATAAAAAGATACACAGAAATAGGTGTGAAAGTAAAGTTAAAATTTGGAAAAATAAAAATATAATGAATCGAAATTTTGAATTTTTCATCATATGCGTTGTTGGTCTAGTGGCAGAATTCTTGCCTACCAAGCAGGAGACCCGGGTTCGATTCCCGGACAACGCATTTAATAATTATTATTATTTACCCTAAATGCGCGCATAAAGAGTTTTCTCTTTTGTATTTTTCATGAAGATGAAAAAAAAAAGAAATCTGTACTCCATCAACACAAAATCCTCTTAGCACTTCTACTCCTAAAAGTGAGCACAAGTGGTCTACAAATAAAAAAATTAAAAATTTTCTCACTAACATTGACAAAGTACTTCTAGTTGGAATTCAAACTTTCATAAAAATCTATGATTTAAAGAATTTATTGTCTACTGGAGGAGTATCATCGTCCAATTTCCTTTTACCAGTTGGATTGGAGTTTTCTAAAATTGGTATTGGACTGATATTTGAATGATAGTTGCTCAATGATGGAACTGAAAATATACATTGCTCATCTGGTAGAACTCCATAACTTGTTCCAGAGTTGAATGACGAAGATGGTTTTGGTTCCCATGATGCAACATAAACCTGTGAATTTGAACTGATTGCTTCAAATCCTGATCCAACTGAAGATCCTTTGGTTCCAATGATGGCATATGAGAATGATGGTTCAACTTTGATGAAATTTGATGCACCAATCAATGATAATGATATTCTCATCATATCTTTTGTTCCATTCAAAGTAAAGTTACCAATTGAACTTTGAACTGATTTCAATACAAATGTTCCAACACTCAATGATTGGATATATTTTAAGAATGAAAGACATTGTTTCTCATCGTTGGGTGTGTCAAAATGGTTTTCTGAAAAAGTACCAGTGATTGGATGAACAGTTACAACATTGAGTCCACTTGAAGTTGATTTCAATACTGATTGACTATTAACCATAATTCGTGTTGATGTACTTGATTGAGCCATCGATGTAACACAAAATGAAAGACCAGAACCTGTGAAAAGTGATTTAAATGGGAATCGGAGATTACAAACTGTAATCAAATAGTTATTCTCAGACATACATTCACTGATTACTTGTTTATCACCTGTGAATTGTTGTCCAACTGTTGAAATGATACAATATGATTGAGAGGTATATGATTTGATGAGCATTCCTCCAAGATAGTTGATAATTATATCTCTTCCACTTTTGAGATATGAAGCAGCTGGTCCCATAGTTGATATGCAACAATTGTTCCAACTGGAAGTGATTCTATATCTTGAACAAATTTAACATCATTATTTGCATCAATGGTTGTATCATAGTTTTTTAGAACTCATAACCGTTCCATTCAGTGGATTGATCGTTAATACATTGAGTCCAAATGAATATGGTTATTTTATTATCTGATTGTTGATCTTGAAGTCTGAATGTCCATTACCTCCTCCAGGGAATGCCTATCGAAATTTTTTATTGTTAATCATCAAGAATTATGATGTATCATACTTATGGACTTACACTGAGAACAACAGGACCATTGTTTGAGAAATTCTCTGGAACTGATCCAAGAGTAGCTCCTTTTCTTCCAATGAGTTCATAGGAACTTGTTGGTACAATATCAGAGGCTAATTGAGCACCAAGACAACCCATTGCATCAGCAAGTGAATCAGAAATTGTGAATGCTGTTTGAGTTTGATCAAGAGCACATGATGACTAGTGATCCAATTGTGATATTCTCCAAGATATCTGTGATCATATCTTGAGATCCTTGCATTGTACTGATATCATAACCTTTATTAAAGTAAAGAAGTGTTAATATATATAGAGTTACTAGAACAGAGAAAGAGAAATGGTAGTGGTAAATGATATCATTCTTTTTGTTGGTTTTGTTTTTTGGTAGTTTTTTTTTTATTATACATATATGATACATAATATAAGTTAGTTATATATTATTCATCTGTTGATTGGGTTGTTGTGCTAATGGATGCTCCATCCAACTCTTCAACATCATCGGATGACTCTTGTTTCTTAAGAAGTTGCTTTTCTTTTTCCCTTTGTTGTTTCTTTCTCTCTTTTTGCTTGGCAAGTTTCTCCAGAAGTAGACGCTCCTCTTCTCGAGCACTCTCTTTTCTTGCGGAGATTCGCTCGAGATCCTTCTGTAGCTTAACATTGTTGGAACTGAGTTTGCTTATCTCTGCTTCTCTTCGCTTGATTATATCAGCTTCCTCGTCCATCATCTGCTTCTCCATCTTGTCTCTCAGTTTCTCAAGCTCTTTGTTCTTTTCCTGAGTCAACTTGAGCAGCTCCTCTTTGTTCTTCTTCTCTGTCTGGTCCTTGAAGGTCTTGTGCTCCACGTCTTTCTCTTGGAGCGAGCGTTTCAGCTTTTCAAGTCTTTCCTCCAAGTCTCGTTTCGCTTGTTCTTTCTCAACCTTTGATTTAGCGGCGTTTGCTTCTTTGAGTTTCTTGAGTTTCATCGAAGTAATCTCAAAGTCTTTGTCCTTCTCGTCCTTTTCTTTCTTGTCTTTCTCAATGATATTCATAGCTCGTGACAATTCATTTTCCAGCTTCTTCTTCTTTTCATCTGATCTGTTACGCTCGGCCATGGTTATTTCGAGTCTTTCTTTCTTGTTGGCCAGTTCGGTCTTTGCACGAATGAGCTTATCCTCAAGTCTACTTTGTTTCAACTCGATATCTTCGCTTTGTTGTGTCATCTCGAGCAACTCCTTGTTCTTGTAGTCCTCGAGAGCTTTAGCCTTCAGCAGCTGCTTACCATATTGATGATCAATCTTCTCGAGCACCAGACGCTCCTGCTCTTTTTTCTCCTTGTGTATCTTCTTTAATCTTCTCTTTTCATCCTTCAAGTCGAATGCCTTCAGATCCAACTCTGCAGCCTCTTCAATGGAAGCGATTTCCAGGTTTCTAGCTTTGACCGCAACATAATCGGTTTCGTCTTTCATCGTTTCAACTACAACCTCTAAAACATGTGTTTCTTTGTCTTCTTTTGCTCGCTCAACTGAAGCATTGACAAGATTCTGTCGTAGCGATGTCTTGACCTCATAGATAGCATTTGTTTCTTGCTCCAGGATCCTGTTGGCTTTCTTTTCTTCCTCGACAGCAGCAGCAGTCTTGTTCTTTTCTTTCTCTATTTTCAGAGCTTGCTCTTCCAAAACTTGCTTTTCAATCCTCTCTGTATTGATATCCTGTGAATACATACGTGTCTTTAGCTCCATCAACTCCTTCTCTCTCTTTAGATTTTCCGTTGCATATTCCTCTCGGAGCAACTCATTCTGCGCTTGAACCATTTGTTCCTTAATCTTTTCTCTGTCCTCGTACAACTCTTTCTTCTCGGTATCAAATATTCGCTTCATCTTGTGGATGGCCTCACGATGGTCTTTCTTCTTGGCCTCAACTCTTTCTTCTTTCTCCACAATGGTTTCCTGGAGTTCAACCTCCTTCTCAAACAACTCTTCCTGGATCTCTGCTTTTCTTGTATCCAAACGTCGCTTCTCTTGTCTAAGATCTTCATATTGCTCCTCAGCTTCATTCAGCTCCACTTTAAGTACAGATGTTTGTTGCTTGACGTAAGTTGTGTCATTCCTAATCTTGTCGACCTCATACTTGAGCTCTTTCACTTGTTTAGTTGTCTTATCAATGATCTTTTCAGTTTCAATTCTAGTCTTGATAATCTTGACGGTGTTGTCTTTGGCAGTATCGAGCTGTTCCTGAATCTTCTTCTTTGCATTAGCAATACGGATACGATCCTCTCTAGCATCGCTTTAAAACAACCTTGAGCTCCTTTTCATCTTTCTTTAGGGTCTCAATACTCTTCTCTGCGTCTGCCACTTGCTGTTTCACGGTTGCCAATTTCTTTTTGGTTTCCGTAAGTCCAGTAGCATCGACCTTGTCTTGAACTTCCTTCAACTCCTTATTCAGCTCTTCGTTCTCCTTGTCCAACTCTTCTTTAGCAGCGATATAGATGGTTTCCTGCTCGATTCTCTGTTGTTCAACAGCCTGAATTTCCACCTTGACACTCTCCAACTCCGTGCCCCAAGTCTGACTTTCTTTCTCGAGCTCCTCCAATTCTTTTTTGCTCAATCTCAATCTCTTCCACCAGTGCTGAGATATCTTCAGCCTGCTCCAATCTCGCTAACTCCTCCTCCATTGCTTTGATCTTCTCCTGATACTCATCGCGTTGAATTTCAATTTGCTTTTCAATAATCTCGATTCTCTCTTCAAACTCTTCCTCAATGATTCTGTCCTCTCTGGTACGCTCCTCAATGATTTTTTTGATCTCTGCAACTCTCTCTGCACTCTCATGAGTCTTTTGTTGGTATGCCTGAATTTCCCGCTCAATCTCAGAGAGAATCACTTCATTCTCCTGAATCTTGCTCTCTGCTTCTTTGATCACTTCAGCCGGTACTGCTGGCTCCTCGGCGACCTGATTGAATTTATTAAACAAGAATGCTACAAATGCTATATTCAAACGTCCATTTCCACTGACAATATCATCTGCAGTAATGAATTTCTTACATCCGACGCGATCGGCATAGTCCAAGAATCGAGATGCTCGAACACTTAAATCTTGCTCCTCTAGTGGATCCAAAAGACACACGCGTGGCGCCAACTGGTTGAAAAGATGAATATATACAACCGAATCCTTAATATCCGAAGAGAAGTTGGTGACTCTTTTGGTGCACTCGGAAGCACTCAAATGGTGGTTTACCCAACGCACAAGAATTTCATCCGGCACCAACTCTTCGATTCTTTCCTCGACATTGAGTGACAGGATTTCAGCCTTTACACGGGTGGCAAGTCTTGTCACCTTGTTCAACAAATCAATCTTAACCAGCTGCCATAAAATCGAGAGAATCAAATGTCTTTTTCCCTCTTGGAAATCTCCTGGACCAATATTCACTGTGTAGCATCCAATGGATCTGGCTGCTTTCAAACACATATCCAAGTTGACGTTCATCTCAAAGAGATTGATTTTGCTGGCAATTTTAATTTGTGTTTCCTTCATTGTTCCAGGTCTAATTGCATTGATCAATTTACTAAATAATAATATGAATTATGAATATAAATCCAGCTGTTAATGAATCAATGTTCCAGCTCAAATATCTGTGTGTGATCACACAATTGTGTCACATACCATAAAATGATACCATCTTTTAGAGAATCAAAAATTAAATCTGTCTTTGGATCGATTGGAATTCTATTCTTTAGATATTGATCGTCTTTCAACAAGAAATTCAGGTGTTCTACCAAACCTTGTTTTTCTTCATCGTGATATGTGTGTATTACAGAAAGATCCCTTGTTTGTTGCCTCACCAATAGGGGTTTTCTCTGTAAGGTTGCTGCCATCGATCGAAATAAATTTATAAATAAATAAAATTACTAAATCACTACTCTACAATTGTATCTTGTTGAGAAACAAAGCTAAGCTTAGATAGAGGTTAATTATAACTTATTAGTATATTATATTATATTAGATATGTTTAAATTTAATTTGGCAAAAGATAGAGACGGTCTGCTTGTTTGGATAGAATGATTGATTGATTGATAACTATTTTTAAATATAGTTTAATTAAATTGGATATTAAATGAAATCAAAATAAAAGATAATAAAATTGAACTACTACCTATTTGTTTTGTTGATATTGTTAACAATATATATGTTACACTTTCTTAATTTATAATTGTAGGAGAATATTGTTTTTGATTGGATTGGATATGTCTTAATTTGTATTGGATTAATTGATAGATTGATTGATGGAGTATAATGTTTAGTGGAAGACGGTTTTTGGTGTTTTTTTGATCAGCAAGCAGGTAGGAAATAGGTAAGTAGGTAATGTTCAACATTCAATCCAACAACTCATTATTTTTAATGGGGTTTGTTTTAGTGTGTCTGTGTGTGTTGTGTGCTTGTCATCATGCATGATATATCTTATTTCACAAACAACATTCATAAAACAAATAAAGAAGTAATTGGTATTGTGTTATTGTATTATTATCTATCTGTATAATTTGATTGATTTTGCTTGATACTTTTGTATAATTTTGATTTCAAGTTGAAGCTAAAGAAAGAAAGATAGGGATATATAATTTTATAGATATTTAGAGATATCTCTAGTTTAGTTTACTTACTTATTTATTTATTGATTGATTATTGAGTACTCTATTTCTAATAGGTATTTGAGAATTTTAATATAGATAAATTTAATTATCTAATAAATAAGTGTATAATACATCAAATAATAATAATAAATATATTTGTAAACTATAATGACGCTGTATATCATGAAATATTAACTATTACCATTGATCAAATCTCAAACAAGCAAAGATCAGAAAGTTTATTATTTTTTTTTTTTTTTTTCGTTGAAAAAAACCAATCACAGAATTCAGTATGATCAGGGTAACTTGTGGGGGGTCAGTTTTCATCAAATTTAAATCTAAAACAACGATTAATTTTAGACTCAATATTTGATTAGATAACTTTAAAGATTCATTTGATTTAGGAAATAATTATGGTAAATGTAGTAATTACAGAAGTAATAAAATTGTTAATTTTATTCTTTTAATATATATTTATGGTGTATTTTTAAATATGGTTGGTAATAATGATTTAAGTTCGTTAGAAATTGTAATGACATTAAGGTCATCCATTGCACGTCCATCATATCCACCAAACAAATAGATTCGATCTCCAACAACGTCGGCTGATGCCATGTCACGTGGATTCGGACCAACGTGGCTAAATTCTTGTTTGCTCCAAGACTCGGAGATTGTGTCGAAAAAGTACATCTTCTTGGTTACCTTTCCTAAGCTGAGATGTTGTCCACCGAATACTCCAACGAGTGTTCCAATCACAAATAAACAGCTAAATGTGCATACACGAATCAATGGAGTGGATGGAACTCTTCTCCATACGTTGGTTTCGGTTTCAAAGATATGCAGGTCGTTGAATTTCTCTCGCCAAGAGTCACCTGCACCACCTCCAAACAAATATAGCTTGGTACCAATGGCGACCATTCTGTGACCGCAACGTGCTGATGGACGATCTCCGGTTGCGATTACCTCTGACCAGGTCATTGTTGAAATGTCAAATACAAAGAACTCATCGAGGTCTTGTAGTTCCCAACGTGAATCACGGTTGATTCCACCAAATACATAGAGTTTATTTCCAATGATGGCAGAAGCATGGTTAGTTCTGGATCTTGGTGGATTGCCAAACACAACTGGATTGGTCCAAGTTAGTGTCTCAGTGTCAAAGATTGCCAAATCAAAGTAAAGACCAGTGCCATCAAATCCACCGAATATATATATCTTTGATCCTAGAGCAACTGCTGTGTGACGTGCAAACTTGGGGACAGCTCCGGTAACTTCAAGGCGAGTAAATCTGTGTGTCTCAGTGTTGAATCTATATATATCATTGAAACGACGCAGTTGTGTTTCTTGTCCACCAATATAGTAAATCGAATTTCCAACAACTGCTCCAGTGTGTTGGTAACGTGGAGATGGAACAGATCCTTTAGGGCGAATAGAGTTTGATGAAACAGCACCCTTTCTATTGATTACATCACGCAAGTGGTAGTATTGCTTCCATATGAGGGAGTCACTGACTTCTCCTTTAGCAAGGAGTGAGTGTTGGTTGGCTAATGGAGTCCACTTTTCTTCTACTTTGTATCTCCACAGTCCGATATCCTGCATCAGACGGTAGAGATCACTGCAAACTAAGCTAACTTTAAATAACATATCAGTACTGAAATTCATTGCAATCTTTATCAGAAGCTCCTCTGGCAGCAGGTGTAGTGGAAATGTATTATTTTTCTTATTATTGTTGTAGTAAAAGGTGTAATTTGAATTTGTATGATTAAATAAATTTATGGAAGATTGATAATGGCTGGTTTGTTGGCTGGCACTAGATGAACCACATTGGAAGGATAAGCTATGCAATAATCTATTCATTCTTGATGAGTATTTTCTGTTACCATTACTGCTACTATGGTTTTTCAACTACTATATTTGTGTCCAAAGTATCGATGGAACGTTGTTGTTGTTGTTGGAGATGCTTTTCTTTGGATACAGCAAAAGTACTTGATCTCTTATTGGTATGGTTGCTGGCCGATTGGGTTGATAAATTTGGAGATGAAAGCGAGTGTTGTGAAGATGAGGTTGAAGGTCTGAACTTTTGAATAATGATATCAATGAAGCTGGAAAAACTACGATGTGAATGCTGGTGGTGTGATGTTTGATCAATATTGGTGTGATGACTATTATCTATAGAATTAACTGATAGTTTTGACATCTTTCTGTGGGATTTTCTGGATAGAACTGGCATTGTTTTTGAAATACTGAAATACAGGGATAAAAAGAATAATAGAAACGGTACTATATTGAATAACAATGCTATGGAGACTGGTGGAACTATACTATTAATTTCACCTATACTATTACTTATACCTATTTGGTAATTAATTTTACTATCTATAATAAATACAATTTAAAATAATATTAATATTATTTTGATTAGAGTTTTTTTTTTTTTTTTGGAAGGATTTGATTAAAATGATCAAACAATTTAATCTTATTTCCTATTCGATCAATATTATTATTATTCTTCTTATTCTTATTAATAATATTGTGATATATTAATTTAACAAGTGAATTAAAATTTTATAGGTGATTGGATTAACTTTGATTGATTTGTTATCCTTTCACTTTATTATTTTTATTGTTATTAGTACATGTATTGTGACCTTATGTTGTTTATGGTAGTGATGATGATGGTGTTGATGTTGAGGATAGGAAGTGTAGATAAAAAAATAATGATCAAACACAAATTTAGCCAAATACAATAATATTGTTATAATTGTTAGTTGGTAGTGAAATGGATTTGATTTAATTTGATTGATTGGTTTAGTTTGTTAATAAGAATATAATAAAATAAATTAAACAAATATAGATTTTATCTTGTTATATTATTATCATTTAAATTATTATATTAAATAAGAGCTGATTTGAATTGAGAGGAGTTGAGAGGAGTGCGGTGGTGGGATGTAATATAAATGTATGTTTTTGGTTAAAATGCAACAGTAGCAGAATCAAGATTGACTATTTGATTGATTGATTGTTGTTAATATTGTTGGCTGCTACTCTTTGTGTTGTTCTTAATGATTGTCTCAACGTAAATGTTTTTTCACATTAATTTAGTTGTATTGTTAGCTGTTATTAGCCACACTACTAAATTACTCTTCTCAAAACTACACTTTAGCAAAATTTAGAGAATACTAACTTCTATTATTAACATTATTCAAGGAGTGAATGCTTCCTGTTATGATGATGTTGTTGCTGTTGCTGATGATGATGACTTTTGTGGTTAGAGAATTGTCTTGTATCTATCTCACAAACACAAACTAAATGTTTAATGCATTATTGTCATCCTTACATCCAGGATTAAATTTAAAAATTAAAATGGACAGATTCATCTATCCAGATGCATCAATAGAACCATTTGCATTATTAATAATATACTAGTATGGTTGTGAAGCTAAATGGAAATCATTTATCTGTGTGTGTATGTATATATCATTTAATAAATAATGATTTATAATTAAAGGAATTCAGCATGTACATCAAGCACTCCACTCACTCATCCACCAAAATTGAATTACCCCTTCGTAGGGTAAATACAACCATATATATAAATATATAATAAACACATGTGGTTGGAATATATATATATATATAGAATGATGAGTGTGGGGTGATTGTGTGTGATATAGCCAAACAAATATACCAATATATATAAAAAGATGGAAACTGATTTTGGCTAGTATTCATGAACATTTAAATAGAATGCGAATTGGAAGTAGTGGGATACAATAATAGTCGTTACTGTTTTAGTAATGTAACAAATGGCGTTTGTTATGAACGTGTGGTAAAGAAGCATGCTGTCGGAATACCTAATATGGGTGAAAAAAACAATAAACAACTTTGATCATTACAATCATGACTATACACTCCAATACAATAAAATTTATATTGTATCTATTAAAATTTGATCTCTTTATCTCTTTAATATAACAATAATAAAATCATTATGAATTTGGTGGTTATGGTGGACTTGGTATCAGTGGATATTTCTTTCGATTGAAACAAGTTTTGGGTTTAGTTTGCCAAGAGATAATTTTAAATTAGCTTATTTATATGTAAAACTTTTGATAATGTTTGAATGTATACAATTATATTCCCATATATGTGTGGTGATATTTTGATTAAAAAACAATCATAAAGTATTATTTCCGCACACATAATAACAATTAAGTTAATTTTGGACATCCATCATCGATGTTGTAGATGACAACAATGATGATTAGATTAGAATGGATTGATTCCGATGTAAGTGCGAATTTGGATAAATAAGGTACGACCATCATCGATATCAAGATTACCACATCATTAAATCTTGCGATTCAAACACACTAATTTAAATTGAGTGTATGTGGTGTTGTCATTTGATGATTTTTGATTGGGTATGAAATCGTAAATTAAGATTGGTTGATTGTTGTCCAATATTTATGGTGTCACCTATCTAAAAATAGAACAAATACAATACATTATTTATATATCATCACCAAATGGTATGGAATCATATTATGTATCGATGATAGATTTCCGAAGTATAGTTGGTTGGTCATTAATTGCAATCAATCAATATAATCATTCCAATCTAATAGTATTCAATTTCCATGATGCTTCCAAACCATTTTGAATCCTAATTGTGTAACCTAACACCAATTACTATTTACTATAACATTGATTACAAGTATTCGTATTCAATTATTAATAGTAGAAAAGTATTAATATGTATTATTATTACTATATAAATGAGATATGAATGTCACCATAATGATGAATTTGTAATATCAATACCTTCATACCCAAAAAACCATTTTGTTAGGTTATTTTGTTGGTGAAGTCAATGAATTGGATTGCTTTGATACTACTAAAAATGCAATGACCATCCATCTAACATTGAAAATCAATACTTGATTCAGATTGATTTTAATTGAATGATTGACTTATTGATTGATAAATTGATTCGAATATATGATTGGTAATTGATATTAAAATAATCTATAAATTCCTAACAATTATGATACGAAAATGATCAAATAATAATAACTAAACTAAATCCTATTTTTCATTTTCCATATCCAAGCTAACTAATTATTTATTGATTCAAGTGTAAACTCTCACTTACTTGAGACATCATGTACATTTATCCTGTCCTTATCTATAATCAAAATTGTATCCATGTTTTTATAAATTCTTTGTTATTATAATTATAATATTTATTATTTACTTATTACTATTATTACTCTTATATATTTGTTATTTGTTATAGTTGGTTGTAAAAACTAAATATTAATAATAATAATAAAGTAAAAGGAATTACTTTACTTTACTTTACTTTTATCTATAGATATTATTATAGAATAGTAGTAATTTAATCATGAACCATTATTATGATAATAATTGGTGTTTCATATTACATCTTTGAAAATTAAAATAGAAATAGAAATTTTAAACTAATGTTGTTTACTGTGTGAGTGAGTGTGTGACTTTGTTTAATTAAATTTGAGCAAAGTATGTTTTATTCCAAACAACATCTATCATATGAATGTGATTGTGGGGACTGCATTACATTAGTTTGTTACCTTTTATTTAAATTATAATGAACTTTAATTACTATTATTATTAATATTATTATTAATTATATTAATGAACTTAATAAAATGTATAATGATTTAAGTTTGAGATTGATTATTAATTAAATGAACTCGAGACTAATAAAATAAATATATATCTATATATTCTTGTATTGTGTTGTTTAGATGAGTCAATGACCTACTACTACTAACTAACTAAAGTACTTTAACGAATTGTGGATGATGATCATTATGATTACCATTGTTAGATGATCGATAAAATTAAAGTAAAAATATATTATATTGTTCCATTATGATATCATTATAGTATAAGTAGAAGGTAGTCTGCTTTTCATTCTATTTAGATGGTTTTTTGAGGTGGCAGGGTGGTGGCATTCATTGACACTCAACTCAAGCATTCTTTGTATGTGGTGGTTTAGGTGAAACTATAAGCAGAGAACGATCACCCCCCTGCCCCACACTTGAGCCCTCAAAGGAATCTTAGTTGATTAGTTGAACAACCAAAAGTCTTTTAAAACACCATGTAGATAAATTTAGAAGTCGACGGAAAATGCATTTAAATAAAACTATGTATGTATGAATGTATGAATGCAATCAGTCAGTGACTGGACCGTTCCGTCTCACACACTCGAATCATTATGATTAAGATGAATATCACTAACGCTATTATAGTGTTATGAAAATAGATGTGTTATGCAAATTAAAAATAAGCTTGGTTTAGCCCAGCATCAGTGACTTCCTTTTTTCACAAAAAAAGAGAAATCGTGTTTTTTACCAAATATGTAGTGGTATATGGTGATAATGATGTAAAAACGTAGCGATTGGGAATTTTGGGTGAGGCTGTGGTTATAATGGTTTAGAGTGATTTTACAAGTATTTGTGTCAATGATCAATGACAGTATTCTTGTTTGCTAATAATGATCTCACTAACTACCTAACTTGATTACTTTTTGACCAATCTTAAAACAAAGATCAAAACTATAAATACATTTGAACAAATGTATATTCACAAGTAAAGATTATGTTTTAAAATTCCAATGTATCTAGATATAAAGATAAATATTTGAAATATGGGAATGGGAGTTAATTTTATACATACATTTGAAGATTTTCGATGATGATGTTTGATGATGATGATAATAATATATTGATTGAAACTTGATCAAGTCATTTTATAGTTAGTTTCCAATGGAGGTAGTGCATGCACTAACAAATTTATTTAAATTTAAATACACTGTCAATCAGTCAATTCATGCACGGTAAGTGACTGTGACTAACTCGTTCCAGGTTGTTTTGCAGATTGACAACAATCAATTTTTTTGCAGATTGACATTTTGGTTGTTTAAAACAGTGTGCAAACGAAACAAAAACAACTGGGTCAATCTATAATTAGGATTGACACTGAATGTTCATGATGATTGGTGCTTAATTAAAAAAAAGTAAAGATGTTTGTTTATTTTTAAAATCGTAATAGGGGCCCAATTATGAGAAGAATCTGATTTTATCTTCAATGGTTTCACCCTTTTTGATCAATCTCAAACCTTGAACTTGATTGTCGACTGCATAGATAGGGGGTGCAAGTCTTAAGTTATAGTGACTGTATGAAGAATACATATATGCTCCAGAGTCGTGTACCATGATAAAGTCATTTGGATTTAGAAGTGGTAGCTTTCTCTGTTGTTATCATTGGTTTGTTTGTTAGTTGGTTGCTTCGTCAATACCTGTCTGTCTACTAGAGTTACTTACTTCTTTAACAAGTAGATCAGCTGCGAAACAACATGGACCTGCCAAATCATAGATTGATGTTCCATTCGATCCATCTAGATATTGTCCTTTGCTTGTCGAATGCTGTTACTCTCAGCTTCCAGAGTGGATGTTGATAGATGGTACGGATAAAGAGATTGGCTCCGGCGTGAATCACACCGATATCACGTCCACCAGACTGCTTGGTATATTCGACTTTACTGACAACTACACCAGCCTTTGCAAAATAGGATCTACCAAACTCAGAGATGATGACATAGTCACCCGAGAAGAGACGTGGCAGCTTTTGACGAAGATGGGCAGCGTATTGAGAGAATGTTGGTGTGTCTTTTTCAGAGTCAAAGTTGACAGAGAGTCCTCCACCAATGTTGAAGAAAACGAATCTGCTTGTTGGTAAGCTCGTTGATCTCTCAACGAGTCGAATACCTTGACGATGGCATCGGAGGTCTGTGACATTTCGAAACCCTGTGATCCGACGTGCAAGTGCACATTGTTTTAGCCACTTGTAGGTCTGGTACGACTTGACAATGCGTTCACTACTTTCCATTCCAATACCAAACTTGGAAGTTGGAACACCGGTGCTCAGATCTTGGTACTTTCCAGCGGCAACCTGTGGGTTAATACGAATACCGACGCAGACTGTTTCCTTCTTTGCCTCGGGCATCTTCTCTACAATTTCAATGATTCTGTCCAACTCTTGGAAGTTATCGACATTGAGCTTCACACCAAGATTTCAAGGCATATTTCCAACTCCTCCTGTGTCTTGATTGGCGAGTCATAGATGATCTTCTCCACTGGGAAACCAGCGGCCTCGGCGATCTTGAGCTCACCAAACGAGGCAACCTCAGCTCCAAGGCCACAGCTGACGGCCTCCTTCATCAAGCCCATCACAGGGATTAGACTTGATAGCCATCGATTGAATTCCGCCCAACTGCTCATTGGCTTCTCGGGCAAGCGATCTAAAATGCTCTAAATTATACAGCAAAAACCAACGGTTCCTTCTCAAAGACTTTTTCACTGATTGCCAGCTTCAGAGCATCCTTCTTCCAAGTCAAGCAGTTGACCGAGTCTGACAACTCATTATCAACAACCACTTCCAATCTACTATTACTATAACTATTATTGCATTCCATTACTATACCCTATTTACTATATATAATATATCTATAAATATACACTCACACTGATCGAGAAACTAACTAAATAAATAATAATTAACACACAGACAAATGGTGGTGTTTTTCTTTTCTTTTCTTTTTAGGTCAAATAATAATAATTATAATATTCTAAATCTTAGTTTATGAATTGATAAATATCTCTTCTTTTTTTGACCCAGTAGTGTGGAGTTGCATTTACATTTGTAAAAAACTATTTAAAATTTAAAATGAAATTGCCCTGGTTGTGGGAATGATGGGATTTTATCTAAAAAATCTAGGAGGTGGTTTCCAATCTGATGTGCCTTTACAACCATAATATGAAAAAAATATGAAATTTTGAAAACGAAGAGAATAATTATGTGTTGTATTTTTGAATTACCATAGCATCAAAGAAATCGTCAGTCTAAGTTGAAATGATTCAGTTGTATTCACTCATTCACAATGACTTCCGCAAACTAATATTAAAATAAAAATTAATAAGTTATCTTCTAAATATTATAACAATAACACAACTGAATTAATAATGAAGATGATTAAGATTCTTTTAAAAGACTATGTCAAATCTTCTTTAAAACCAAGTCAAAGTTGTTTGTCTATGAATTAACACACATGCCTAGTTTTGGTACATCTAATGTGGTTTCATCAATGGACAAACCACACCTTTTTGTTAAAATTCATCAATACAAATTTATTTCATTGACTACTTTTATTCAAAAAACAACAACAATTTGTTTGTATTTTATTTTTATTTTATTTTATTTTACGATTACGCATTAAAAACCAACTATTTTTGTTTTTATTATAAATTACAACTCTAAACTTAAAACATATAACTAACTTATAATATTATATATATATATATATTTTTTATTTAATATATAACTTTTTTTTTAATTTACTTATTATATATTTATTATTCAAAATGTATAACATTTTAATTACAATTAGAAATAACGGTGGTAATAAATTTAATTCTTTTAAAAGTAAGAAAATGTTACACAGTAACAAAAATAGATCTTTGCAAAAGAATAAGTTTAACTCATCTTCTCTTTTAAAGTGTAAGGTAGTTTCGGTGGAAAAGAAACAACAGGCAATGAAGCATCAGATAACACGTAGAGTTTGTCGTCGTTTGGTTTGTCCTAATGCTCCTTTCAATACTACATCGTACTTGATCGATTTGATTGAAAAGAGAAACGCACAACAACAACAACAACAGCAGCAGCAAAGTAAATATAATCCTATGGTTGCAGCTTCATTGTCAGATAATTCTATCCACACCATCACCCCAACTTTATCAACATCGAATACAGCTATCAATGGTGATAGTCTTGCTACATTCGATTCATTCGAAATGTCTGATTTCGATACACACGGATCAATGTTTGGATTGATCAACAACAGAAATATTTCTTCTGCTATTTAAAGAATCCACATTGGTATATAATAATAGATTATATACGTTAGCACTTTTTTTTTTGCCATTTAAATACAATCTTGTCCTTCAGTGGCCGACCAACCAAGTGTCAACCCGTTAAGTCTCATTCTTGGCACAAATACCCTTATCCATTTGGAGCCAATTGTCTAAGATCGAAATAGCCTTTCACAGTTGTATGATATTTTATTCAAAAGTCTGAGCCGTATTAACTTTAAAGTTAAAGCCCTCAATTAATAAATAATTCAATAATAAAGCAAATGCTTGTATATAGCTTTAAAACTAAATAACTTATCCTTTGACATTTCTTAAACTTTTTATTTATTTTTATTGCATCATCACAAATTGATTTTAAATTTTTATGATAATATCTAGATTTTATTCATTTTTTATTCAAATTGATGTATTTTGTAAATTCAACTTTAACTCCTTTGTTTGCCAAGGATTAATCTTTGTGTATTGTATTGTATTGTATTTCTATATCTTTAATAAAGAATAAATGTATCTTAATTATCAAAGAAATAAGATAATAAAACAGTCTATAACTTATTTTTAAAAATGTTTACCAATTAAGTGTAGCTACCAATAGATCTGCATTGTTGTACTCAACAGGCAATGGTAATGGCTCACTACCTCATTCTTTGAAATATAGTTCATCGAGTCAACACTCACAGCAGCTATACAATGGCAGTAGTGGCAGTAAAATCGATATTGATAAGGCATCCAGATCAACTAAATCAGATGGTGTGTTGCCAAAAACCTATGATTTTGAAAGCGGAAGGAAGTTGACATTCGACCAAAATATGGTCAGTGGAACTAGCTATGAAGAAGCTTATGGTTCATTCAAGTGGACCATCCCAGAGTACTTTAATATTGGAACTGACATTTGCGATAAACACCTTAAAGATAAGAGAGATAAGAAGGCCATCATCTACGAGGATGAGCATCATAATGTTGTAAGGTAGGTTGTTGTGATTATTCAGTGAAGTTGCCTGGCATTGTATCTAATTGCTGAGATGTTTCAATGAATAGTGTAACATTTGGCGAGTTATATGAGGAATCGAATCAGCTGGCAAATGCTTTGGGCGGAATTGGTCGAGGTGAAAGAGTCGGTGTGTTACTGTCACAGGGTATTGAGACTGCACTCTCTCATATCACTGTTTTCAGAATAGGTGGAATATCTATTCCTCTCTTCACATTATTTGGACCCGAAGCTTTGGTCTATCGTCTCTCCAATGCCGAAGCATCATGTGTGCTTACAGATCATGATAATCTTCCTAAATTACTCTCCGTCCTTGATTCACTTCCAAACTTAAGGAAGATCATAGTTTTTGGCAAGCCAAAGAAGGACACCTCTATTGATATTGATAGTGATAGTGATTTTATATTGGAGTAAGTATCAAGTCAATTACAACTCCAATGAACTAGCTAACTAATCGCTTCTGGATTTTTAGATGGGATACTAATAAGAATAGATATTCAAAAAAATTTACACCGGTCCAAACCAAAGCAGAGGATCCAGCATTGATAATATTTACATCTGGAACTACTGGTAATCCAAAAGGATGTTTGCACGCTCATCGAGTTCTAATTGGTCATTTGCCAGGCGTCCAGTTCCCTCAGAATATGTTCCCCCAGAAAGACAAAGATCTATGTTTTTATACACCTGCCGATTGGGCTTGGATTGGTGGTTTGATTGACGTACTTTTGCCTTCGCTTTATTATGGAGTTACTGTACTTGCCCATCGTGCTTCTAAATTCGACCCAAAGAAGATTGCAGATTTGATGTTGCGCCACAACGTAACCACATGTTTCTTGCCACCAACTGCATTAAAGATGATGAGACAGGTACATGACTTACCAGTAAATACAAATATGATATCAATTGGATCAGGTGGCGAGAGTTTAGGTGATCAGTTGCTAGATTTTGGTCGTCGTGTATTCAATGTGACAATTAATGAATTCTATGGTCAAACTGAAGCGAATCTTTTGGTTGGCAACTGCTCAAAGATAATGCCAGTCAAGAATGGATCTATGGGAAAGCCCATTCCAGGACACAGAGTTGCCATTGTAAATGATGAGGGAGAGTTAGTGCCACAGGGAGTTGTTGGTAACATTGCTCTCGAAACGCCAGATCCAGTTGTATTCCTCCGTTATTGGAACAATGATACTGCCACAAAGGCCAAGTATAAGGGTCGTTGGCTTTTGACCGGAGACCTTGGTAAGGTTGACAAAGAAGGTTATTATTGGTATGTCGGAAGAGATGATGATATTATAAACTCCAGTGGTTACAGAATTGGTCCCAGTGAGATTGAACACTGTATTCTTAGACATGAGACCGTTGCAATGTGTGGAGTAGTTGGTGTTCCCGATGAAATAAGAGGAGAGATCGTCAAGGCATATATAGTGCTCAAGGACAATGTAAAAAGCAAATACACTGATCAAGCATCCTTGGATCACTTAAAGTCAGATATCCAAAAGCTAGTTAAAGACAACTTGGCAGCATACGAGTATCCAAGGCAAATCGAATTCATTGATTCTCTTCCAATGACAACCACTGGTAAAATAATAAGAAAAGATCTCAGAGAGCTGCACGCAAAGACACATTCCAAATAAATAAATATCTAAATATAAAAAGCATTGCCTTATTTGGGAAATGAACTTGCATATGAATTATTTGCTCTTTTTAGTTTTTTTGGGGATTGGTCTAATCATTCATTGACATATGTTGGTGTTTGAACATGAACGAATATAGAGAGAAGGGCAATCAATACTTTAAGGAGAAGAAGCTGGATGATGCTTTGAGTTGCTACACTCAAGCCATTTCTTTAGATGCTGCAGACTACTTGGCATATACAAATAGGAGTATTGTGCACCACATGCTTGGCGACTTTGATAGATGTGTCGTCGATGCAGATCGAGCAATTGCCATTAATAATCAATGGTACAAAGCTTACTTTCGAAAGTCATTGGCACTGAAGAATCTTGATCGATATCAAGAAGCACTGGAGACTTTGGATCATGCATTGCTCTTGATAGAGAACAACAACAATGTGGCTGATCGTCAGACATATGTGAATCAGTTCAATCAAGAGTATATTGAAATTAACAAGCTTCAAATAGCCAAAAGGTACAGGCCCATTACCAAGCACATGAATGTTGATGTAGCTTATATCAGTCAATACAAGGGAAAAGGTGTCATAGCCAAATCAGAATATGAAAAGTTCAAAGACATCTTTCAAGAATCGCCTCTTGTCTCGCATATATCCTTTAAATACATAAATAATGTTAGTAGATTAGACTAGGACATACGGTGATTATCAGCTAATATTATTTGTAGAGTTCATTTAAGATCTGTTCTCATTGTTTAGCAACCAAACTAGATTCCAGTTTGTTTGCCAATGATTCCAAACTCTATAGCTTAGTATATCCAAATGTAATTATACTTACCTTATTCCTTATTGTATATAATTTAATCTAATCTAATCTTACTCAATAATTATAGAAGCATTCTTTGACAATGGTACAGTGTGAAGCAGATGGATGTAATGAAGTATATTGTTCAAAAGAATGTCAAATGTTGGCTAATACACAATACCATCATGTGTTATGCTCATCGGCAGTCGATATACAAAGACTTTACTCAAAAGCAATCGAGTATCAACAGACCAATCCTTTGGTTATTCTCAGAATGTATGCAAATGTAATTCAAAGCAAGAATAATGGTCAATCTTTACAGGATGCTTTGTTGCCATTCATTAGTTTTGTTTCCAACGGTGAATGGAAGAGCAACAACGATCAAGAGATGTTGGAAATACTCAAAGCTATTTTTAAAACCTATAGATTGAAAGACCCTGAAATAGATAATTGTATTTATTACTATTTATTACCATTATTATCAGATGAATCATCAACAACAACTACTAATACAATAGTTAAACTACTAGTGTTTACAATTAGCAGATACAGAGAGTTCAATTCAATTATACAATGTAATGCTTCACTTGTAAATCCACCTTCTGATTTCCATTTGTTTATCGATGGATTAGTTTCAAAAACACCTCTCTCTCAAGACTACATGATGGTATCGAATGAAAAAGTGTTATTTGCCAATCTACCAGAGTATTTAGATCGGTTCAGTCATTTCTGTATCGAAGGCAGTGGATTGTTTGCAATAACAAACAGTTGCAATCACAATTGTAGTCCCAATGCGCTAGTAGCATACACTATGAATAATAATCGCGTGACACTGCGCTCAAACAAGCCTATTTCCAAGAATGATGAGATTGAAATTTCATATATCGACGAGTCCATGCCTGCTCAAAAGAGAAGAGCAGAGCTGCAAAACAAATACCTTTTCAAGTGTGCTTGCCATAAATGTCTCTTCAATTTGGATTGAGGTACATCGTGCCCGTTATATTATTTATTAAATGGATGGAAATTCTTTACAAAGTATCAAGTCGCTCAATCAATTCTTCCATGTCATAAATACTGTGGACCCATAAACACTGTTGTAATAGTTAATGATAGTGTTATTAGTTTCTCATTGTAAATAGCCTATTAAATAATAACAATACTTACATTGTCAATAGCTTGTTGTCTGGAAGTGGGATCGTTATCTGACATCACTACGGAAAGGGTCAATCTCTTTATAATGATGTTCAAAAGTTCACTTTCAATATTGTAACTCTTAATACCATTAGTAAAAGAATTGTTATTGCGTAAATAGTTGTATCTAAACAGGAGGAGCAATTTTGGAAGTGTGTTGGATGCCATATCCTGAATGGATTCGTCATTTGTTTCAAAGTCAAGTAGCTGGAGCACTTCCATCACGAGTGGACCAACATATTTTGGAAATTCATCCCTGAAAGCCTGAGACAGGATTACCGCCATGTTCATTGCCAGTTTAATGTTCGAATGGATAGCTCCTCTGTCAGGAGCCTTGGACTCGGGGAGACTGTACGATGTTAGCACAGTGAGCAATATTTGATATGTATAGTTAAGAAATGGTTTGAATTTTTTCACCCAGTCGCTGGGCAAATCTGACATGAGAGCGGATATAGAAGTCAGTATAAATACAATCCCAAGTGGGTTCAGACTTTCTTATGGTGTGCAGAGTCTCAATGACATATTGATCGAATTGTTCGTCCTCTGGAAAGATTGTTCCCATAACGCTGAGTGATTCGATGACTCTTCCCTTGAAAGCACCGTTTGGTGTATTTCCTCTGATGATTTTGATCAAAAGTTGAACGTACTGGTCTTTGAAATCGATGTAATCATCTAGTCCTGCAATATCGATGATGCTGGTAAAAACGCTAATACAGCTTTCAATAGTTGATTCCATTTGATTCATATCGAAATATGGCTTGATATATTCGAAAATGAGATCGGTCAGTGTCTTGTCGATTACTCCATCATCTTTATCATCAATAATCTCTGCTAATGCTCTTAATATTGATGGTACCACTAAAGCTGGAGGATTTTTGTACGAAATGATCTTTCTAATGAAATTATGGGTCGTATGTTCTTCTATGGATTGGTTTTCTTGGAAAATCAAACTTGTTAGATCGAAGAAAGCAGCTTGTGTCAGTTCATTTTCATTGGTTCCCAATTTTTCTATGATTTGTTCATAGATTCTCTCGTCTGGAAAATTTTCGTGTAAATTTTCATGTACATAAGTCAAAAGGATTGTTGCTGCATAAAGAATTTTCCAATCTGTAGATTTCATAGCCTCATCCCATTTTGATATAAATAGACCGTAAACAATATCCGGTGCTATCGTTGAAAGCTCTTCCCAATAATTCTTTTGCGATTGTTGCTTTATCTATATCTTTAGATTCTTTTGGATGTCCTTTCTAGAATTATTATTCAGGGCTGAATAAGTAAAGGAACTATCTTCATGAATTAGAGTTCTACCTACGCTAGAGTACCATTCTTTGTAAATATCATCATAAGAATTGTTAATTATCCATTTCATCAAATGCATAGTTAATTTTACAAGAAAAGTCACATTGGAAGAGTCATGGAATAAGTAAACAGCGATGATATCTAGGAAGAATCTTAAGGTATCTAGACTCGATATTATATATTAGTTAAAGTAAAGATGTGATGTAAAGATTTATCCTTACGAATATCAATGGTAGTTGACTCTAATATACCGAAAACAAAGGTGGAAAGTCCATTGCCGGGGTTAGACTCATTGTAGACATTTAAAATCTTGACAATCTGGTTAGAATTTAGTTAAATATAGAGTACTGTATTTGGAATTACCTCGGATAAACTTAGTAAGATATTCTCTGAAAAATAAGACCTATTTCTGGAGAGAAGCTGACAAAACAGCAGAAGGAGGTCCGTTTTTTTCTCTAGCGGTGTATATCTTTGAGCATGTTCCAAAATTTGAGTAAATGTTGATTGGCAATCATTCAGAAGCTTAGCGTATTTTTCATCATGTGACATGATCTTTGATAATACCAAAAGGATGCACTCCATAGTGCCAAAACTTTGTATGTCCATAAAGGCACCAAACATTTGTTCAAGATTATCTTGAAATTCCACTGTACATGCATTTCATAAGTAAAAGATTCAAGAAGACCTCTCGATCGACAGGATAACATACCCAGTTTGTCAACATTGTTGGTGAATATATTCACTATATAATCGATAAGGAACGACCTTGCTGTTTGATGCTTCTCTTCGGGTACCTTGCAATTTTCTTCGAAGAATATTAATGTGTTAAATGCATTCTTCAATGTTTCTAGTTTTTCTAGAGTTAGACAAAGCATCCCATTTGGATGAATCAGACCATATCTCATTCAGTTTATCGAACTTTTCCTTGATTTCCTTTTGGTTTTGGTATTGTCAGGTATAAATAGTCTGTTTTCGATTGATTGATTGATTTAGTTTAAACTCTTACTTTTTCATCAAGTTGATTATTCATTAGAGTCTCCACTATAGTTTCTGCTAATACTTGTTCCTCTACTCGAACTTTCTTCAAATGGTGGACGTCGCCTTCATCACCATCATCATTTGATCTTTTACTCATTATTGATTCCACTGTCAATAATATATATTTGATTTGGTATTTACATTTTGGTTCATGAATATGTTTTTCATCTTGTTTTTTGAAAATTAAAAATCATAAATTCGAAGAACGACAACAATGTTGTTTTGTAATATGCCACCAGATATTACAAAAATAAAAGATAAAAACAAGAATTAAAATGAAAAAGTTAAAAGCTCTAATGTTTAGTTTTAATGTGTGGATGCGTATTGGAGACTTTAGGAGGGTTGTCTTGTCGTTTACAAGGACTAGTTGTGCGACACTCGATAAGGACTGGCTCTATCTTCTGCGTAAATTCTTGGATCTTTTCTTTTGGATACTCTGGCACTATTGATAATACGTTGTGGATAGAAAAACATGTTGGTTAATATTATGTCAAGTTTGAATAAGAGTATTAGCAGAGTTGCAGTTGCTGATACTATAGTATAATACCTTGCGAAGGACAGATAGTTTGCTGTGGTTATTGTCTTGGAAATTACTGATATCACATGATTGGTTTATTCTTCTGGTAATGATGCTGAGCATATCATCAAATTTAGTTGTGATAAAATTCTCTTTGAAGATTGCATAAAGAATTGGAAGGGATTCAGCAGAAATACTCTGGATATCATCATCATAGTCAAAGTCTAAAAGATTAAGAAGTTCAGTGAAGTGTACTCCAATATACTTTGGTAGTTTTTTTCGGGAATATTTGAGCCAATGTTTCTGATTCCGTAATTGCACAGGAAATATTGTTAATGATTATTCTGTTTCCACTTCAAATAGCGTCTCTGACCACAGGATCATGATATGAAGTCATAATTTTCAGCATGTATTGATATATATAATCAAGAAATGGTTCAAACTTAGCACCCAATCTTTGTGCATATCTGATGTAAGAACGAATGTAGTATTTGGTGTTTTGTGAATTGATGGTTGGTTCAGATTTTTGGATGATTTTGAGAACTTCAATTATGAGCTGATCAAAGTGTTCATCATCTTCTGTCACCATGTAGCCTATCTCAATGATTGAGTCGATGACCAGTTCCTTGAGATTTATATCTTCGATGCCTTTCTTTGCCAAATCGACCAAAAAGTTTATGAATTGTTCTTTGAAATCCTTATAATACTCCAGTCCAGTGAGAACTAGGATATAGTTGAAAACACAGATCAATGATTCCAGAGTTTTTTCTGATTGTTGTAAATCAAAGTATTGTTTGGCATAGTTGAATATTCGATCAATATACGACTGGTCAATATCACTTTTAGATCTACGATCCAAATTAGATCCTAAAGCATTTAGTAAAGACGGTATAGTCAATGGATGGGGATTCTTGATTCCCAAGATAGTGTCAATGAATTCAACTGCGCAAGTATTTTCAACCTCAATTTTGGAGAACAATGATGAAGTTAATTCCAAGTTAAAGTATTGAACCAGGTCGTTGGATGTGGATTCTATTGCCTTTCGAAGAACATTGAATTCTGAAAATGAAACATTCTCGTCAATCTCTTCCACAAGTGCAATGAGTAAATTGGTTGCTCCAATTTGTTGTTCCAAATCTTTTGATTTCATTGCTGATTTCCATGTTGTGATGACTGGACCTAACAATTCTAGATTTTGATCTAACAGTTGCGACAATGCATCAATTCCATATTTGTTTTTCCCTTCAACACAATATTGACCCTTTTATATTAAACTCATTGTTAAAACCTGTCATAGTAATGGATGATTTGATGTACTTACTGTTCTCAGCCAGTGTTGGTATGCATTATCATAAGAAATGACAGTTGCCCATTGTATCATCAGTTTAATATATCTATTAATCAATTCCGGTATTACTTCTTGGACGTCAGATCTTCGTATATAAAAAATAATCAGTTGATTAAAAAATTGAAATGTCTCTAAATTATGATATTTGAATAGTAAACATTAGAATGTGAAGACCATTATTACTGAAATAATGCAATCAACTTACTAAGATTGATTGTCGTTGATTCCAATACTCCAAAAATAAATGATTTAATCAATTTTTTTGTCAGTTTTATGAAAATTTTCAAAGATCTTGATCAAATAGTCTTAGTTTTGAGTTGTGATGAATATAGGTAACTTCTGTACTTTCTATCCTTCCGAGCAATTCACAAAAAACCAACACATAATCCAAGCTTTCCTCTACTTCACTGATGAATTCAATCATGTTCAGCACAGTCGATTGGAAATCATGGAGCAGTTTCGTGTGGCTTTGGTTGGCTTCAATAATCTTTGACAATACTGTTATGATGTTCTTCTTTGTTGAAAAACCCAATTGCTCTTGAAAGAAGTAACCAAACATTGTTTCAAAATATGTTTTATATTCATCTGTATTCAAGGTTGTACTCAAGAGTCAGAGAATTATAATTCATGCATTCAGTTTATCCACTCAATGTGTTTACCTACCAACTTGGTTGACATTGTCGACAAACAGTTGTGAATTGAATTGAATGATAAATTGAGTCAAATCCAGCTGCAATGGCTCATTCGCTGATAGAAAGCATTGGTTGTTTTCCAAACTAATCAGACTTTCCATTGACCGCTTCAATATCTCTATCTTCAGTTCATTGTCAAATGAACACCAATTTGAACGATCATTACAGATTTGAACAACCATCTCAAGAGATTCTTTGATTGAAACTATGTTTTCAGAAGTTTGTGCCTCATTAAATAATGAGTCTATTTCCATCTGTATTTGTTTCAGATCTATTTTGATTTTTTTTTGTAGTTGAGTGTTCTGTGGTGGTGAAATCTAACTGATTGATTCGTTTACTGTTAGTATTAAGTTCTGACATTATTTATTATTATTTGACATGAACTTTGATCATCAGTAATAATCAAAAACAACCAAATTTTCACGGGGTGACAGCTCAGTAAAATTAGTATGTGACAATAAAAAATGGTCGAAGGGTTGATGTAATTAAATTGATGTATTTTGATCTATTTTACTGGGTCTCCATTCGACCAGTTTATATGGAGCTGACATCCCGTGCAAATTTTTCGTTTTTAGAATTAACCTCCAAAGTTTTAGTGATGAGACAAATCCTAAAGATCTATCTCATTTAAATGGTGAATGTGATAATTGTATGGATCGGAATTAGTGAATCATCGTTTAATAATCATGCAAAAATAACTATTAAGCTACACCATCAACAATTTCCATGTTCCAAAACATCCTTATAAGGAAGACCTTCAAAGTTTGACCTAATTTATTTTCTTAACCAATTTGAAACACTTAAACTGAGCAAAATGAGGATCTCCAGGAGTATTTTAAAATAAATAGAGTTAACGAAATTGTCGTTTTAAAAGGACTAGTTGTGCAATGATAAGAACTGGCTCTATCTTCTGCATAAATTATTGGATCTTTGCCTTTTGATCCTCCCATAATCTCTGGCACTATTGATAATATGTTGAGGATAGAAAACATGTTGGTTAATATTATGTCAGTTTGAATATGAGTTGCAGTTGCTGATACTATAATACCTTACCTTATGAAGAACAGATTGTTTGGTGTCATTATTGTTTTGGAAATTACTGATATCGATTGATTGGTTTATTCTTCTGGTAATGATGCTGAGCATATCATCAAATTTAGTTGTGATAAAAATTCTCTTTGAAGATTGCATAAAGAATTGGAAGAGATTCAGCAGCAATTCCTCTGGATATAATCATCATAGTCAAAGTCTAAAAGATTAAGAAGTTCAGTGAAGTGTACTCCAATATACTTTGGTAGTTTTTTCGGGAATAAACGAACCAATGTTTCTGATTCTGTAATTGCACAGGAAATATTGCTAATGATTATTCTGTTTCCACTGCAAATGGCGTCTCTGACCACAGGATCATGATATGAAGTCATAATTTTCAGCATGTATTGATATATATAATCAAGAAATGGTTCAAACTGAGCACCCAATCTTTCTGCATATCTGATGTGAGAACGAATGTAGTGATTGGTGTATTGTGAATTGATGGTTGGTTCGGATTTTTGGATGGTTTTGAGAACTTCAATTAAGAGCTCACTTTGTTTTGGCAAAATTCGCCTAGCTCAAGGATTGATTCAATGACCAGTGCCTTGAGATTTATATCTTCGATGCCTTTCTTTGCCAAATCGACCAAAAAGTTTATGAATTGTTCTTTGAAATCCTCATAATAGTCCAGTCCAGTGGGATCTAGGATACAGTTGATAACAGAGATCAATGATTTCAGAATTTTTTTCTGATTGTTGTAAATCAAAGTATTGTTTGGCATAGTTGAATATTCGATCAATATACGACTGGTCAATATCACTTTTAGATCTACGATCCAAAGTAGATCCTAAAGCATTTAGTAAAGACGGTATAGCCAATGGATGGGGATTCTTGATTCCCAAGATAGTGTCAATGAATTCAACAGCGCAAGTATTTCCAACTTCAGTTCGGAAGAACAATGATGAAGTTAATTCCAAGTTAAAGTATTGAACCAGTTCGTTGGATGTGGATTCTATTGCCTTTCCATTGAATTCTGAATATGAAACATTTTCACCAATATCTACCATAAGTACAATGAGTAAAATGGTTGCTCCAATTTGTTGTTCCAAATCTTTTGATTTCATTGCTGATTTCCATGTTGTGATGACTGGACCTAACAATTCTAGATTTTCTTCATCTGCCACTTTCGACAATGCATCAATTCCATATTTGTTTTTCCCTTCAACACAATATTGACCCTTTTATATTAAACTCATTGTTAAAACCTGTCATAGTAATGGATGATTTGATGTACTTACTGTTCTCAGCCAGTGTTGGTATACATTATCATAAGAAATGTCAATTGCCCATTGCATCATCAGTTTAATATATCTATTAATCAATTCCGGTATTACTTCATAAAATGTCATATCCAAGTACATATAAAATAATCCGTTCATTCAAACATTTCAATGTCTCTAGATAATGATATTTGAATAGTAAACATTAGAATGTGAAGATCATTATTACTGAAATAATGCAATCAACTTACTAAGATTGATTGTTGTTGATTCCAATACTCCAAAAATAAATGATTGAAGCACTTCTTTGTCGGTTTTTATGAAAATTTTCAAAGATCTTGATCAAATAGTCTTAGTTTTGCGTTGTGATGAACTTCTGGTATTTCTGCAATAAGTAACATACTTTATAGAGAGCTCTCAAATGAATATAGGTAACTTTTGTACTTTCTATCCTTCCGAGCAATTCACAAAAAACCAACACATAATCCAAGCTTTCCTCTACTTCACTGATGAATTCAATCATGCTCAGCACAGTCGATTGGAAATCATGCAGCAGTTTCGTGTGGCTTTGGTCGGCTTCAATAATCTTTGACAATACTGTTATGATGTTCTTTCTTGTTGAAAATCCAAATTCCTCTTGAAAGAAGTAACCAAACATTGTTTCAAAATATGTTTTATATTCATCTGTATTCAAGGTTGTACTCAAGAGTCAGAGAATTATAATTCATGCATTCAGTTTATCCACTCAATGTGTTTACCTACCAACTTGGTTGACATTGTCGACAAACAGTTGTGAATTGAATTGAATGAGAAATTGAGTCAAATCCAGCTGCAATGGCTCATTCGCTGATATAAAGCATTGGTTGTTTTCCAAACTAATCAGACTTTCCATTGACCGCTTCAATATCTCTAGCTTCAATGTATTGTCAAATGAACACCAATTTGAACGATCATTACAGATTTGAAACAACCATCTCAAGAGATTCTTTGATTGAAACTATGCTTTCAGAAGTTTGTGCCTCATTAAACAATGAGTCTATTTCCATTTGTATTTGCTTCATATCTACTTTGATTTTTTTTTGTGATTAACTTAATACTAACAGTAAACAAATCAATCAGTTTGATTACACCACCAACAAAGTACACCCAACAAGTAATAATCAAAAAACAACCAAAATTTTTTATTTTTATTATTAACCTCCAAAGTTTTGAGTGATGAGATTTAATCCCAAAACTTGGTGCTAAAATTAGTTGGCAACAGTCATACTAATAATAACTGCATTAGTGTTTATAACAAACTTAATACATACAGTTATAATAACAATAGCAATAATAAACCCATCAAATCTAAAGACAATAGTTTTTCTAAATTTCTAAATCTAAAGACTTATCTCATTTAAATGGTGAATGTGATAATTGTATGGATCGGAATTAGTGAATCAAAAATAACCATTAAGCTACACCATCAACAATTTCCATGTTCCAAAACATCCTTATAAGGAAGACCTTCAAAGTTTGACCTAAGAGGAAAGTTAATTATTCTTAACCAATTTGAAACACTGTACAAAATGTATTATATTTAAATGTTTGTTTGGAATCTGTAAACTTTGATGAATTATTTCAGTAAGATTCTAGTGCCTTTGGCACCATTTAGTAAAGAAGATATGGAAAAGTTTAATAATAATAGATTTGAGGATTCTCGATTTTTCACAGACGTTGATGGTAGATATCATCGAGTTATAACATTACGGTGTCGAACAAAAATGAGTATCTCCAGGAGTATTAAAAATAAATAGAGTTAACGAAATTGTCGTTTAAAAGGACTAGTTGTTCACTTGATAAGAACTGGCTCTATCTTCTACATAATTATTGGGTTTTTGGCTCTGGATCCTTCTGCATAATCTCTGGCACTATTGATAAAATGTTGTGGATAGAAAAACATGTTGGTTAATATTATGTCAAGTTTTATCAGCAGAGTTGCAGTTGCTAATACTATAGTATAATACCTTGCGAAAAACAGATTGTTTGGTGTCGTTAGTGTCTTGGAAATTACTGATATCGATTGATTGGTTTATTCTTCTGGTAATGATGCTGAGCATATCATCAAATTTAGTTGTGATAAAATTCTCTTTGAAGATTGCGTAAAGACTTGGAAGAGATTCAGCAGCAACCTTCTGGACATCTTCATCATAGTCAAAGTCTAAAAGATTAAGAAGTTCAGTGAAGTGTGCTCCAATATACTTTGGTAGTTTTTCCGAGAATAAATGAGCCAATCTTTCTGATTCTGTAATTGCACATGAAATATTATCAATGATTATTCTGTTTCCACTGCAAATAGCATCTCTGACCACAGGATCATAATATGAAGTCATAATTTTCAGCATGTATTGATATATATAATCAAGAAATGGTTCAAACTTAGCACCCAATCTTTCTGCATATCTGATGTGAGAACAAATGTAGTATTTTGGTGTATTGTGAATTGATGGTTGGTTCGGATTTTTGGATGAGTTTGAGAACTTCAATTAAGAGCTGATCAAAGTATTCATTGTCTTCTGTCACCATGTTGCCTATCTCAATGATTGAGTCGATGACCTGTGCCTTGAGATAGTGATCTTCGATGCCTTTCTTTGCCAAATCGACCAAAAAGTTTATGAATTGTTCTTTGAAATCCTTATAATACTCCAGTCCAGTGAGAACTAGGATATAGTTGAAAACACAGATCAATGATTCCAGAGTTTTTTCTGATTGTTGTAAATCAAAGTATTGTTTGGCATAGTTGAATATTCGATCAATATACGACTGGTCAATATCACTTTTAGATCTACGATCCAAATTAGATCCTAAAGCATTTAGTAAAGACGGTATAGTCAATGGATGGGGATTCTTGATTCCCAAGATAGTGTCAATGAATTCAGCAGCGCAAGTATCTCCAACTTCAGTTTTGAAGAACAATGATGAAGTTAATTCCAAGTTAAAGTATTGAACCAGGTCGTTGGATGTGGATTCTATTGCCTTTCGCAGAACATTGAATTCTGAATATGAAACATTTTCACCAATATCTTCCATAAGTAAAATGAGTAAATTGGTTGCTCCAATTTGTCGTTCCAAATCTTTTGATTTCATTGCTGCTTTCCACCTTTTGATGACTGGACCAAACAAATCCAGATTTTGATCTGCCAGTTGCGACAATGCACCAATTCCATATTTGTTTTTCCCTTCAACACAATATTGACCCTTTTATATTAAACTCATTGTTAAAACCTGTCATAGTAATGGATGATTTGATGTACTTACTGTTCTCAGCCAGTGTTGGTATACATCATCATAAGAAATGTCAGTTGCCCATTGCATCATCAGTTTAATATATCTATTAATCAATTCCGGTATTTCTTCTTTGACATCAGATCCAAGTATATAAATAATAATCAGTTCATTAAAAAATTGCAATGTCTCTAGATAATGATATTTGAATAGTAAACATTAGAATGTGAAGACCATTATTACTGAAGTAATGCAATCAACTTACTAAGATTGATTGTTGTTGATTCCAATACTCTAAAAATAAATGATTGAAGCACTTCTTTGTCGGTTTTCATGAAAATTTTCAAAGATCTTGATCAAATAGTCTTAGTTTTGCGTTGCGATCAACTTCTGGTATATCTGCAATAAGTAACATACTTTAAAGAGAGCACTGAAATGATCATAGGTAACTTCTGTACTTGGTGTCCTTCCGAGCAATTCACAAAAAACCAACACATAATCCAAGCTTTCCTCATCTTCCTGGATGAATTCAATCATGTTCAGCACAGTCGATTGGAAATCATGCAGCAGTTTCGTGTAGCTTTGGTCGGTTTCAATAATCTTTGACAATACTGTTATGATGTTCTTCTTTGTTGAAAAACCCAATTGCTCTTGAAAGAAGTAACCAAACATTGTTTCAAAATATGTTTTATATTCATCTGTATTCAAGGTTGCACTCAAGAGTCAGAGAATTATAATTCATGCATTCAGTTTATCCACTCAATGTGTTTACCTACCAACTTGGTTGACATTGTCGACAAACAGTTGTGAATTGAATTGAATGAGAAATTGAGTCAAATCCAGCTGCAATGGCTCATTCGCTGATATAAAGCATTGGTTGTTTTCCAAACTAATCAGACTATCCATTGACCGCTTCAATATCTCTATCTTCAGTTCATTGTCAAATGAACACCAATTTGAACGATCATTACAGATTTGAACAACCATCTCAAGAGATTCTTTGATTGAAACTATGCTTTCAGAAGTTTGTGCCTCATTAAATAATGAGTCTATTTCCATCTGTATTTGCTTCAGATCTACTTTGATTTTTTTTGTAGTTGGTTGTACTTTGTTGGTGGTGTAATCTAACTGATTGATTCGTTTACTGTTAGTATTAAGTTCAGACATTATTATTATTATATTATTATTTTATTATGGATATGATAAAACAAAAAGTTTTTCTTCTAAAAGTTTTATAAACTTAATATTAATATCCAGATTTTTTGTTGAAAAACATGTTAAAAACTCCACAGATTGATGGTTGTTATGACCATCATTTTTTCGAGGTATGATTGCCAATTATTTGGAGAAATAATTAAATAAATTTTGGTCAGAAACTCATTTTTTTTTTTTTTTTTTTTTTTGTTGTTATAACCATACAGTTGTTTATTTTAAGGTAGGGTTTAGAAGCCTACAGATTTCTTTTTTACAACCACAGGCCGGTTGTGATGACCATCATTTTATAGAGGCATGACTGCCTATTATTATTTGGAGCAAGGTGTTTCAACAGTGGACTGTTAAGTATTTCGAAGCGACAGAAGATTTTAAGAGTACACCAATGGTTTACGTAGTTGAGGGCTTCACTTGTCAATTTACATATTCTTCATGGCGGGATGGTATCATACAGACTTGAAAGTACATGGGTTCACTGGAAGTGTATGGGGAAAAACTGGAAAACCCGGGATTCGAACCCACGACCCAAGGCGTCACAAGCAGACTACCATACCACATCAGCTATTCTGCCTTGGGCAGAAACTCATAGTTTTCCTTTATACATGGGTTTATTGTCCTACTCCGCATCCGTGGTTTAGGAAAAATAAAGATTAAAATGCGTTGTCCGGGAATCGAACCCGGGTCTCCTGCTTGGTAGGCAAGAATTCTGCCACTAGACCAACAACGCTATGATGTATGTTTTACCTATTTGTTTTGTTTTATTATATCAGTGCATTAGTTAAAAAATTTTCAAGTGTTAATAATTTAAACTGATTAAAGCAAATGATGTGAACCAACAACATTTGAATTCAACTAAAGAAATATATAAACAACCATTCACCTCAGCGACTAAAGATTGACATATAATACATAAAAAGACAGATTTCAATGGCTGATTGTTGAAGGCATCTCAAAAGGTTTAAACATATAAGTCAAATTCATTTAATTATAATTAATTGAAATTTTAAGTGAACTGCACCATGTTATAGTTTCCTTGTTCTTTCCATTATATATACAGCTTATTACTAAGTTACTTACAAATAAAATAACATAATAAGACTATATTATTTATATAATTGTATTCATCATTTATCTCTTGGTACATTTAAATTAAATATAATATAACATCATAGATAAGTAAGTAAATATTACAAAAATAAAAACCATTGGTGAAGTTGATTGAGATTCATGATTCTGTAAAATACACACAAAACACACTCAATTTCAAATTAAATTTAAATACAATGTTCAAATTGATATTAAAATTAAAACCAGTCAGATCACACCTGGCAAGAACAACAACAACAACACTTTTTAAAAACAGATCATTGCCTTCCAACCACCAGCACCATCCTTGTAATAATAACAACTACAACCAATATAATATTAATAGAAATATCTACAACTACTACTATAACAATTTAAATAGATACTTTTGTACTACAACATCGTCGTCGTCATCGTCTTTGAATAATAATAATATGTCTGCTGCTATCAATATCGATCAATCTTTGCTTAAGGAATACTTGGTACCACCTGAGGTGCCAATCTACAAGCTCGATGTTAAGGAATCGTTTGCAAACTTGACCGACAAGGAGAAGCTTTACGCTCACCACTACTCACAGGCCTCTTGGTGGGGTAGTCTCATCTGTCTTGGCCAGACCTCCATCGAGTCACAACACATCTTTGACCTCTTCCAACGTATGTACACTCTCAAGAACAACGATGCCCTCAAGGCTTCTGTCGTCCCATCCGTTGTCACTGAGCAACAGTACAACGACCTCCTCCAATACGCTGCCCAATTCTATGGAAACATGGGTAACTATTTGTCATTTGGTGATACCAAGTTTGTCGTAAGTATCAACTAGATCATGCCGATAACTTGTAATCAATCTAACTCTATGCTTTAACATCGTGATCTCTAGCCAAGAATTCCAAAAGAAAACTTTGCTGCCATTGTAAAGAGCTTCAATGATGCAAAGTTGAATCAAATCTGGTCACAAATGTGGTGATTTGATCTATTCTCTTGGACCAAGAGAAAGAGAGTTGGGATTGGAAGAGCATGGTTTATCCACTTACTACTCACCAGATATCAAGAGATCAGAGATTGAATTGGTTCAGAAGTTTATGGACGGAAAGAAGATCTCTCCATACAACACCCGTTTATTCAAGAAGACTGTTGACGGTCAGCTTATCTACCAATTGTTGATTGCCTCCGCTCAAGTCACAAAGCAACCAGAGAACTTTACATTCGAAGGTATCACCATTCAAATCACCTACGGTGACTGGAACAACTATTTGGAAAAGGTTGTCTATCACTTGGAGCAAGCAGCACAATACTGCGCCAACGACAACCAATTGCAGATGACTCGTAAATACATTGACTCATTCAAGTTTGGATCAATCGATGACCACAAAGACTCACAACGTTGGTGGATCAAAGATATCTCACCAGTCGTCGAAACTAACATTGGTTTCATTGAGAGCTATCGTGATCCATTCGGTGTTCGTGGTGAGTTCGAAGGATTCGTATCAATCGTCAACAAGGAGATGAGCAAGAAGCTCAGTGAAATGATCAATGAGGCCACCAAGTTCATTCCACTCCTCCCATGGCCACGTGAGTTTGAAAAGGATGTTTTCAAGAAGCCCGACTTCACTTCACTCGAAGTCCTTACCTTTGCTTCCTCTGGTGTTCCAGCTGGAATCAACATTCCAAACTATGACGATATTCGTCAAAGTGAAGGTTTCAAGAATGTCTCACTTGGAAATGTCATTGCCGCCCGTAAGGACGAGAAGGTAACTTTCATCAGAGATGAAGATCAGGCTCTCTTTAACAAGTTGATGACCGAGGCATTCGAAGTACAAGTTGCCATCCATGAATCTTTTGGTCACGGTTCAGGAAAGCTTTTCACCAAGGACGCAGATGGAAAACTCAACTTTGATCCAGCCACTATCAACCCACTCACTGGAAAGCCAATTGACACCGAGAAGGAGGTATACCACGCCGGTTCCACCTATGATGCTGTTTTCAAATCACTTGGATCTGCTATGGAAGAGTGCAGAGCAGAGTGTGCCGGTGTCTACCTTTGTGTAAACCGTGATATCCTTTCACTCTTTGGTCACAAGGATCAAAATGCATTGGATATCTTCTACATCAATTGGTTGATTATGGCCCGAGCTGGTATCTGTGCATTGGAATTCTACTCACCAGCCACAAGCTCATGGAAGCAAGCCCACATGCAAGGAAGATATGCTATCCTCCAGGTTCTCCTCAGAGCAGGTCAAGGATTGGTCACTCTTGACGTCACCAACGACAACATTCTCATTAAACTTGACAGAACCAAGATTGAGTCTGTTGGTGTTCCAGCTGTTGGAGAGTTCCTCAAGCGTTTGATGGTGTTGAAGGCAACAGCCAACGTTGATGAAGCAAACAAGCTCTTCAACGACTACACTGCCGTCCCAGCCGACTTTATCAAATTGAGAGACATCGTCCTCCAAAACAAGAAGCCAAGAAAGGTATTCGTCCAAGCACACACCCATATTTCAAACGGTAAGGTTTGTACTTCAAGAGTTCAACGACAATCCAGTCGGTATTATTGAGTCAATGACTACTCGTTTCCCAGTTGGTAATTAAATATAATCATCCAATCAGTGTAATAAATTTATTAAACTATGTGTTTATAATTGTTGATGTTGTTGTTTGTTGTGGGCTATTTACATTGTCGATTGGCAATGCTGTTGTTGACTGAGCTTGAGATTGATGATTCGATTTATTGGCAACCATCGATAGATAACAATTCCAATAAATACTTACTAAATTTGATATTAAAAGTCTATAGTCTATTGGTACAAATTTGAATAGGATAAAATTAACTGCTGGCCATATGGTCCTAATATTATTATAGTTAACGCATTGATTGTTAGGGTTTGATTACATATTTTTATCATATGATAACACTATACTACGTACCATGCTTGTTTAAGTGCAGGGAAAAGATCATTGTTTATCTTTAATGTGTAAGTGTCGAGATTGAAACGACCGCGATTGGAAAAGAGATTAACAGCTGCAAAGTTACAACCAATGATGTAAGGACAAAACAAAAGTTGATCTACAACCAATTTACTAACAGTCATCGGTATAGATGTTCCTACAAATGTTTTATCAAGGAACTTAAACCAACTTTAAAGTAGATAGATAAATCGATCAGATCATCATGAGTGAAGTTAGCAGTTTGTGTGTTTGTGATCAAGATGCAAGATTTGTGTAACTTACTAATGTATCTGAGGTGATATCACAAACATTCCAACTGAAGACATCATTATAGTTCTTTCGAAATCATGCTTAGCTTTATTCTCTATCTTTTGTGCAATAGTATCTCCAGTTGCAAAGATAACTTTATGAACATTAATAACTTGAAGATGCCTAATGAATGATTCATTCATGATTACTACTCAATGAGACATACCTCCGCTAGTCAAACATTTGGTACGTAGTGGGGAATCGGTTAAACATTTCTTATACCACTGCCAAGGTGAGTTAAAGAATGCAGTAGAGAATCGACCACTCATAGTTTAACTATTGTAATTATATAATTATTATATTTTACTGTTGATGTTGTTGAACTTTAATAATAATATAGTGAATGCATTATCAATAAACAAATCTAAGCAATCATTAGGTTACAAATGATTCATTCGTCTGACACACCATCATTTTTCGATTTTTTGCAAAGATGATTAAATTGTCGGCTTTATAGTAGGGTTTATAATTTACAATAATAAATATCTAGATTGATCAACTGTTAGTATAGATTTATGAATCAGAACAATTTAATAATGGGTTATGATTATTTCTTAGGCTATGCTGTTTAACTTAAAATCAGTTGAACAATTGTTTGAATCGATAAAATGAGTTTGGAATCCTACATACTTTTATTAGAAATGTGGGAGACATTATATACAGAAATATGAACTTTATTAGATCGATCATTGAGCACAAAACATATTGGAATCGAAAGATTCAACCATTTGAGTATTGGCTTGGATTGTGCTACTGGAAGTTTGGAGTGTGGTGAGATCCACTGAGATGACATTCAATGTTGAACTTTGACTTGCCATCAATACTAAAATAAATCCATTTTGGTCGAATACAAACTGGCAATTTCCGGTACCAGAATCGGTAAAGGTATATTTGAAGACACTGCTAAAGGTGTTTGAGTTGAAGTTGGCAATACCAATCTCAAGATAGGTTTGCTGGATTACACATATATACACCTTGGAATCATAGACAAAGATTTGTTGGACATTCTCATCCAAATTATATGGGATCTTCGAATACTTGGTCGATTTGTTTTCCAAAGAATAAATAGCAAAGTCCAGATGGGTATTCCTACCAACTTGATTGCCATATAGATAGTAGTTTTGAGTGGAACTATCGTATGCACCGTATGCATATGTATCACAAGTTAATCCTGTGAAAGTAGTATGCATTCTTCGAGATGCTTTGTTAGTTTGGTTACTTTGGAATATTCTTTAATAATTATTAACTTACACAGTTAGTTCATTAATATCAAAGACTACTAGATATGGATTAACACTATAGTTACAAGCCGAGGCGAATGCCAATCCACTCGAAGCATCAAATGAGTTAAATTGTAAATAGAATTGAACATCCGATATGAATTGTGCTTTAGTTGTTAACAAACCAGACTACAATATTAAAATATAAAAAAATAATTAATCACCCATAGAACTGAGCAATGAAGAATAACAGTGTTTCCTTACCACACCATTATATATTGACAAATTGTAATGATTGCCTTGGTGTCTAACTCCATCGGTCAAGACAATGTAGTCACTGCCAGTACATTGGAGAAGACTATTTATGTAGCATTGTTTGGTTGAGTCTACAGGATGATTTTCTACAATTTCACCTGTGGTCAAGTTTTGGAGGAGGAATCCACCTTGGAATGTGAATGCTGCTAGCGACGTGGGCTTGCCATGCACCGCAAGACCAAGCAACAAAAATGAAATGCAACAAAAAATTAATAAAACTTTTATTTGTGTCGACATTGTTATGAAATCAAACTATTACATTGCACACTCTTTGAAGAATATTGATTGATCAGCTGTTTGGACAAAAATTGGAATTAAAAAAAATAAATCAAAAAAAGATTGGGCCTCACACGCTGACCCCCGGATGATGTCAAATTACCAAAATATCTATCAATTCATGATTCCCTCATTTGGACCTTGCTCTTTTCAATTCTTTATGAGAAAAAAAGAAATACTATTCAGATATTTACTCTTCGTCAAATCCCAATAAATCTCAACAGATTCTCAAAAGTTCTGATGTATACATTATTGGTCTAGCAATTGACAAATCCATTATCTTTTGGAAATTACTATAATCTCATACAACATGAATTATTGGGCCACAATCAACTGATTATCTGAAGTTGATAGGATGTGATTTGACGATATAACTTACCTATCGACTTTCGGTAATGTGAAATCTTATGGACTTTAAGTCTTTTTGCCTAAATCACAAGGAACGAAGAAATGAAGATTGAAAATGAGGGATATACAACCAACTCTTTGAACTTCACTATAAATAAGACCATTTGGAGTCCTGGTTTTAATCAATAATTCTATATCATCAATAATACAATGAATATTAAATTAATTATCTGTTTATGTTTAATCGCCCAGCTTGGACACCAGGTCTATGGTCAAAGTTCACTTACTGACCAGGAGTGGCATCTTGCTTATAACTCTTTGCTTATGGGTTATGCTTCATATTGTAGCTTGAATCAAATTGAGTCATGGGGATGCCCATCCACTGTATGCCAGGCACCAATTACTCAAGGATTCTTTTCACCATCAAATTTCTCTGTTGAGCGTGCCGGTGTAACAGCTTGATTTTGGAGCCACATCCAACTCTACCAATTCCAGTATCCATTTTTACCAATGTACTCCACTACGTTGCCACCCAAGGTGATACTAGTAAGTAATGAATGAACCCATTATTAACCCCAATTGGATGCTCTAACACCAATGAATCTAGCTTATCTTGTATTTAGAGGATCTGATAACACTGAGAACTGGGTTGAGGACTTTTACGTCACTCATACCACTTATGAATATCCAAATGGTACCCTTTCTGGATATGAAGTAGAGTCTGGATTTGCTTGGGTATGGAAAAGCATCAAGGCAGGCGTCATTTCAGATCTTGAGCAATCAGGATGTAGTGGATCTTATAATTGTAATCTTGTAGTCATTGGACACAGTTTGGGAGGAGCTTTATCAAGTAAATAATATTAATCAATTTCGAATCTAAATATACATATCTGTACTAACTTACTTTTTTAAAATAGCAATTGCTTCATTCTATTTAAGCCAACTCAATCCAAGCTGGACAATCTCGGTTAGAACCTTTGGATCCCCACGTGTAGGTGATATTAATTTTGCACTTGCCTACGACCAACAAGTTCCAAACACTCTTAGATTTGTAAACTATCAAGATTCCATTCCACACCTTCCATTTGAAAGAGGTACCTACTACAATCACGTCAACACTGAGGTCTGGATCTCAACCAATCAAACCGGAGTTGCATTTACCATCCCTCCCACCAAGTGCTGTCGTTTGCCCAATAATGGAAGATCCAAAACTGTAGTGATAGCGTTCACATTAATTGGTGGACCATCTTTGACATGAATCAATTCCTCTTCTTCCACAGAAGATACTTTGGTCAAGATTTGGAGACCTTCTGTAATGGTTGGACAAGCAGTGGTTCAATCTAAAATTTCACAAAATACTTTTAATACATCATATTGAATAAAATAAACCAATAGTTGATTATTATTCCACCTGAATAATCACAGTTTCATAGACAATAAAAATCTTTCTAAAGAACATCCAAAGTGTTTATTCAACTCTGCGTTGCTGCTTCACTCACATTCTAGAGAATGAAGTTGTGAATCCAATCATATTCATTAATAGGCGATAGCTATATTCCAACACATAAATATATCGAATGATTACAAATGTATTCTTATCTATCTTACTCTTCAAAGTATGTTAATATTATTATCGTTCATATAAATAGTTAGTTGTTTGTTTTGTTTTTATATGATATAGTGCCATACCTTTAGAATCCTTCTTCTATTATAATATTTACTGTATTCTCTTACCAATAGATTAATAAACTCATAGATTGAATGAGTTGATAGGTTATCTTGTATTATTTGATATTGTGTTGAATGATGGTCATGTGAAGGTTTTGGAAATTCTAAACTATCAACCAAACTTGATAGTCCCAAAATATACTCAATGAATATCCTCCACTCGGACTATGGTATTGCAATATTAATTATCTATTGAATATTGAAATATCATTCAATCAAATGATAAATAGGTTACCTACTTTATCGTTAATATACTTGAAGTCATTGTATTCAACTATGTTTGCTTCGAAATCTTCTTTTGTTACCCTCTCATTGAAATCATTAATAATAGACTTTATCCTGCAATAGTTGTAAAAGATAGAGGTTGACTTATTACTTTGTGATTGTACAATGTCATTATAATCCAATGTAAACTAAATAAATGGATAGAATAATTAATAATATAACTTACAAATTATATAATAATAATAATAATCATCACATACATTTGCTTTACAGTTTCTAAATAGTATTGGTGATTTGATATTAGATATAACAAGATGGTGTAATATCTCCACTCTCTGGTCGGTGTCGATTTCTTCTGGTAGCATTGTCATAAACTCATTTGAAAGGTCTTTCATCAACACGTCAAAACTCCTATCGATATTCTTTGGTATAATCTCTCCTACTGGCACAATAAAACATATTATCTCTTTGATTCAATCCAAGCAGCTTCAACGTGATAAGATTCTTCTTCATTCGAAACAGGTTGTTGTTCATCGTGATATAGATATGCACCATGTTCTTTTCGTCCCTGGAATGATGCATTGAATTCAATAGAAATACCAACTCTTTAAAATAGGTAGAGTATTGTCCTTTCTCCAATGTCAATGGTAGATATCCTATCTCTGTAATACTGTACCGCTATAGTGATATTGCTCATTAGTTATGTGATATAGTTTGTTTGATAATATCAACATACCGCTTTTTAACTCTGGAGTCATAAAGACTTTCGTACAGTTTCGAACCAATGGTAATTGACTGGTTGGAAGGTCCATCCACGGTAATATAGTCTTTGCCAACATCCATTAGATGGTTGAGATAATATTCATTTGATCCACACTTGAAGATATCGGAAGATGACTCGAACCAAATCTGCATACTGCTGTTGTCCAATCCAAACATATGCAAGTAATCTTTAATTTCTTGTAATAGTATCGATCTTATTTTGTTGGCTATATTGATGTTGGGTTGCAACTCACAACTAAAACTATTGCTGTTACTGTTCCATTTTAAATACGACGCTAATGTATTAAAGTCCAGACTATCTATCTTAGCTTCACCTATATTGGACTCTACTCGACTGACCAGATGATAGAAAGAAGGAGTATCATCATAGATATATAATAACTGTTTGACTCGGTACTCCTTCATCTAATGTAGATTCAAACAAGTTAGTACTATTGAGCCAAGTAGTAGTTTATGATTGACTAATTACCTGACAGACATTCTTTAGCACATCACCTGTAAACAATAATCTTAAGCATTGTAAATCGTTGATAATAGATAGAATATCTATTTGGTATTCTAGACTGTAGACGACAACTTCTACTTTTTGTTTACCATCATCATGAGTATAGTCTCGGTTAATGTTGGATATATAGTTATTAAAGAATTGATGATAAACTGTAACTTTGTTTAAGTGAATATTAAGAAATGTATTCTTAAATGTGATGTTCTCTATATAACTATGACTTGTATGACTATGATGTTGTTGTTTATCCTTGAAGCAAAGATCTAGTGACTCACGGAGTAATTGAATGATACGATTCAGCTGCGAATTGTTGCTACCATATAAATTAAATACTATTTTCAAGTCTATACAATAATCTGTGGAATCCAGTAAATAGCCATCACACTTGAAAGATGATGAGATGTTATGAAAATTTAGTAATTGTTCAGCAAACTACACTACAGAGATTCATATTCGTATCTACCCTTTTTAAAGGCTGTTCCAACAGGACTTTACAAGTATCACATATGCTTGATTTGGATGCAATCATAAGCTCTTCACCTGATTTAACTTGCTGTTCTTGTTCTTCTTGGTGGTTGCTGTTGTTGTTATTGTTTGTTAAATTTACATCATGATGTTTACCAAGATAACAAGAATCAATTATTAACTGACGAAACTCATCCCTAATATTGCTATAAAGAAATTGATTCGCATTCAATAGTTGCCTCGTTGATATATTAAACATTTCTTTCTTTGTGGTCTTGTCAAATGACAGTTCATTCACTTCAATCTTAATTGCATCTTAAATTTAGATCAAATTTTTTGATGTAATCCAATGACTGCAATGAGTAAACTTTATTGTTAATTATCTTTAAGAAAATCAAGGATCATCATTTGCCAAGAAATCTGAAAATATTTAATTCAAAGAGATTAACATCGGTGAAAGAAAACATTAATCTACCATTTTTGGGAGTCAATGAATTTAGTCTTTACACTTTCCGGAGTTGTGTTTTTATGGAGGTATCAAACAAGTCACATTATAAATTAATTCCACAAACTACTTTTGAAGAGGTAGGTAATATCGTCGTACCCAGGGTGACAAAAGAAAAAAATACAAACCATTTAAATGGACTCATTTTAAATGTAAATTTCTAATAATAATTTAAATATGTATTAATAGCTATTTAATTACCACCAAAAATGATTGGTAAATTCAAGATATAATTCAGAAGTAAATAATAATAATATTTATGTGAAATTGTGTATATCGGTAGGTGTTGAGTTGCTTTTATAACTAAAAAACTTAGATCTACAATTTTAAAAAAAGAAATTTTTATTGGTTTGAAAAAAACACAAAAATATAAAAAGGATAAAAATGTAAAATCTGTTAGCAGATTTTTTGGAATTTTCAATTTAATTTGAGCCGAAAATGAGGGTGAGGTCCTCACCAAATTAAGAGTATCATGATAACTTTCTTGTGGTCATGGGGATTGTTTATTCCTCCTTAAATTAATTTGCAGAAGTGTGTGTGTATATCGATGACTGTATAGCTATTGCAATACATATTCATCTGTTACCCTCTAACTCAATACCAACTCACCCCCTATCTTTAACAATTAGCTATATAACTAAAAGGCTGTTAGTAAAAGCTTACTTGTATTTAAGTTTAAATTAAATAAGGAATTAATATACAATAGTAATAACAAAGAGTATACACCTCTTCTTAATTTAGTATAAATAGAAGTAGATCTACAACTACACAATAACATTGCAATCAATACTAGTTAGTTTAAATTAAATTACAAATCTATTTATTATATTTACATTACTTTAACTTTAAGATATATCTAATCTTAATATTACAAAAGAAAGATAAGATAAGTTGTGCTGTTTTTTTAATTATTTGAATTTAGCAAACATGTAGGTATAAAATAAGAGATAAGATAAGGTTTGTGTTTTTGTGTTTAGCACTATGTGTTTTGTTTTTTTTTATGAAGATAACTTTTATTATGGATACTTTCGACAATTATCTATTACTTCAGTCGGCAGCTACAAAATACTTTAACTTCAATTTAATTTTACCATTTTATTTGAAAGATGAATAGATACATATTTGAATGATTTCTACTTCTGCTAGTATTACATTTGAAAATATCATTTCATATCAACAGACCAATATTTTTTATTGTTATAACTCTGCTAATAGAATATAAATTGTTCTATGATATTCTATTAGTCATGTAATTAGTTATTTAGTATGATATTGTTTATTCATTAAACTATAGAGGTAAAGCTAACAAAGAAAACTAAATGATTTAGTAGTTCATTTAATATTTGATATCTCAATAATTAACTTGTTAAATTCATAGAACCGATCAATACCAAATTCATAAAGCAAATATCATTTGAATAAATATTTGTAATTGTAGGTAGAGAATAAAACTAAAATAGTTTTAATTTAGATTCAATGATTTGTTTATGCTATAAATCTTCTTTCTTTGTTGAGGAGTTGTAACACCAATAACTACTTCTCATAAACAATCTCTCCTAATTTCACTAATATTCTATAGTCAAGCTTGAAATTCAATAAAAGCTAACTAAATGTTTCACATATTCTTCCAGGCATTTTACACATTCTTAATTTACCATACTTCAACAACAACAACACTTTCTCACATCCATACATCCACTTCACATGAATAAGTACTATTTCCTTTTTCAGTCATTATTGAAATATTAGGAAAAATTTCTCCACATTCACCATATGGTTTGTGGTTTTGTGTGGTGTGGTGTGGTATCATTGTTGGGTTGTGTGTATGTGAATCCATAATATAATATCCCCCCCACCACACATACAAATACAATAAATAATAATGTGTTGTATGGATATGAAGCATGGTAGGGTGTGAATATAGTGTTTGTCGAAATATGTTCATTGCTAGCAACACATTCACTCGTGTGATGAACAACTGCAGAGTTTGCATGGATGTCCGTTGATTGTTCGATTTCTATATTTGAATAGACATGTTTTTAAATTCACTTTTTAATATTTTCATCACAACCGCACGCGTGTGTTGGCTCACCAATCACAAATCTATCAGTGATAATAATACCACTCATTGCCCACTGATTCAACTCACCAGTCAAATCAATCAATCACATAGCATAGAGTCCTAGCATCACTATTATACTAGCAGAAAGAAAGAAAGATAGATAGATAGTTAGACAGTTGTTAGTTAATTAATTTGGCATGTCTTAAGACATTCGATAGGATTGTTATTTATTTTTTGGATTCATTTACAATATCTATCTTCAACTGCTAAAGCAATGATCATTGATAATCAATCAAATCAAATAGATTGAATCAGATTCAAAGTCATTGTATTTTGTAGACGGGACACTTGGAGTTTAAGGAAGGTTCCATTTAGATACTTTAATATATATATAATTATTTTTTAATTTCCAAAAATCAAATTGGATTATCTTAGATATAAAATCTAATCAGTAAATCCTAATAAGAACTCTTTTTTATATATAATATTATATAATATAATTTATTAGTATACATACATATACATAAACAAAAAACAAAATAATGGAACCTATTGCAGATGAAAATATTGTTTTGGTAACTGGTGGAGCTGGATACATTGGAAGCCATACCGTTGTCGAGATGGTAGAGGCTGGTTTCACACCATTGATTATAGATAACCTATCCAACTCTTCAGTGGAGGCTGTTCGTCGTGTTGAGCAGATCACCGGAAAGCAAATTGAATTCCGCGAGATGGACATTTTGGATGAGCAAGCATTGGAGCGTTTGTTTTCAGAAAAGAATATCACTCGTGTCATCCATTTCGCTGGTCTGAAGGCAGTTGGAGAATCGACCTCGGTGCCACTCAAATACTATGATAACAATATAACTGGAACCGTCAACCTACTCAAGGTTATGGCACGACACAACTGTAAGCAGATCGTATTCTCATCGAGTGCCACTGTCTACGGTGATGCTATTGCTCCCATCCGTGAAGACAGCCCACTTGGAGCCACCAACCCATATGGCAGAACCAAACTTTATATAGAAGGAATCCTCGAAGATCTGTGCTCAAGTGATCCCGAATGGAAATGCGTGTTGCTGCGTTACTTTAACCCAGTCGGTGCTCATCCCTGTGGAATGATCGGTGAGGATCCACGTGATATTCCCAACAACTTGATGCCATACATCACTCAGACAGCAATTGGAAAGCGTGCACAACTCTCTGTCTTTGGAAATGACTATAACACACCTGATGGAACAGGTGTTCGTGACTATATCCACGTCGTCGATTTGGCCAAGGGACATATTGCAGCACTTAAATACTTGACAAATAACGAAAAGATCGGATGCATTGCTTTCAATTTGGGAACTGGTAGAGGATACTCTGTTCTTGAGATGATTGCCGCCGTCGAAAAGGCATCTGGTGTCAAGATCAACTACAAGATTGTCGAGAGAAGAAAGGGTGACGTCGCCACATCGTTCGCCGACCCCTCCAAAGCATTGAACGTTCTGGGCTGGAAAGCACACTACAACCAAGAAGATATGTGTGAACATGCATGGAGATGGCAATCCAAGAATCCAAATGGATACCTCAAATCAGAATCAGAAACACAACCAATCACAGTCAACACAGATATTATTCGTACCGATATTCCAATGACACATGCTTAAGCATTCAATTTAAACAACAACAACTTACCTACTTATTTATATGATATCATCATCTATTCCATCCATCCCATCCATCCCATCCATCTATTATTACATTACATTAGATTACATTAAATTTAAATCAAAAATGTAAAACAATTAATTTAAAACAAATACTACAACCACAACTACAAACAAATATTTGAAATAAAGTATTGTTGTTTTATCTAAATGATAAACAATAACATCAGATACAATATTATATGCTTATAATAGCGACTTTGTGAGTGTTCATTCAATGACAAGTCCATTGAGATTAGATTCAAAAACAAGAAGTTCGAGTCATTGCAAAAAACTAAAAAAAAATTCTAAATGTCGATTGTGGTTGTTAATAACAAAAAAAGTTATAACTTTTCTCAATTATTTATTAATATCACTATATATTTATATTATTAGATCTTTTGTTGTTAGTTTCACACCAACTTAACAATACATCATTAACATATTTCATCTAATTGTATACATAGATAGATAGAATAATTCGAAAATGAGCATTGTACAAAAGATCAAAGAAATCGAGGACGAGGTAATATTCATTCAATCATCAATGTCAATGATACAACATAACTACAATTCCCAGGTGACATAATAATCATCATCAGAAATCAGTGCATCTTATTACAGACATCGATATGATATCAGCAGGAAAGAATTGATCTCAATGACAACAACAAAATAAGATGATGATAAAATAATATAAAAACCATCAGATACAACATACAATGTTAGTTGTGGCTAAAGTCATTGTAAAAAAACAAATATTTACATGGATAGTTGGGGGTAATGCTAAGAATACAGATCTTTGGAATTCAGTATTGGTACATGTCGATATCTTGATTGATGTTTTATCTATGTCACACTGGAGGATTGTATAGATTTCAACACATGGTATGTGAGTATTAACACAATGAATGTAATGATCAATCTATATTTAGATGGCTCGTACCCAAAAGAATAAGGCTACATCTTTTCATTTGGGTGTGTTGAAGGCAAAGTTAGCCAAATACAAGCGTGAGTTGTTGTTGGGTCCATCAAAGGGTCCTGCAGCTGGTGCTGGTGAAGGTTTCGATGTATCAAAGGCTGGTGATGCTCGTGTCGGTTTGATTGGTTCCCATCTGTAGGTAAATCTACTTTGTTGACCAAATTGACTGGTACACGTTCAGAGGTTGCTTCATACGAGTTCACAACCCTCACCTGTATTCCAGGTGTCATCCAATACAATGGTGCCAAAATTCAATTGCTCGATTTGCCAGGTATTATTGAAGGTGCCAAGGACGGTAAGGGTCGTGGTCGTCAAGTTATTGCTGTCGGTCGTACCTGCAATCTCATCTTGATTGTCCTCGACGCCATGAAGCCACTCGTTCACAAAAAAGATCATTGAGCGTGAGCTTGAAGGTTTCGGTATTCGTTTTGAATCGTCAACCACCCAACTTGGACTTTTCCGTCGTAAGGAAAAGGGTGGTATCAACTTCACCTCAACTGTGACATGCAACCATCTCGACCTCGATCTTGTTAAGGCTATTTGCGCAGAGTACAAGATCCACAACGCCGATATCACATTGCGTTACGACGCTACAGCAGACGATCTTATCGACGTCATCGAAGGAAACAGAGTCTACGTTCCATGTTTATACGTATTGAACAAGATTGACGGTATCTCAATTGAAGAGCTCGATTTGCTTGACCGTATTCCTCACTATGTACCAATTTCCTCTCATTTGGAGTGAATCTTGACGCTCTATTAGAAAAGATTTGGGAATATTTGAATTTAATTAGAATGTAAGCGCAGAGTCATCAATCATGAAAACTATTTTGTAATGCTAATTGTTATCAATCAACCAATTTAGTTACACTAAACCAAAGGGACAAATTCAGATTATAATGCACCAGTTGTAATTAGAGGTGGTGATTCATCAACTGTCGAAAACTTCTGTAATCTTATTCACAGATCTATCATGAAACAATTTAAATAGTATGTATAATCTATAGTTCTCAAGTTAACTATAGTTTAATGGTTACTAATAATTTCACCTTAATAAAGCGCAATGGTTTGGGGTTCATCTGTAAAGCACAACCCACAAAGAGTCGGTAGAGATCATGTACTTGCAGATGAAGATATCGTTCAGGTTGTCAAGAAATAAATAAAATATAATATAAATATTAAAATCAATTAAACTACTCCGCATGCAAAAAACTGATCAAATTGCACCAAAATGAAAAAAAAACTAAAAAACGAACGAAATAATATTATTAATTCTTATTTTAAATTTTAATTTATTTATTTTGTTTTATCTTTCTAATTAATAGATATATAGATATTACTGATAGATATATATATATTATATAATAGTTATATAAATGGTTAAGGCATATCTTAAGTTTGTGCAGCAAGATGTATTTTGGTGTAATTGCTAGTACAACTACTTTGTTCGACAAGAATGCAAAGAATTTGTATCACAGGTTCAGGCGAGCGTATTTCAATTTGGAATCTAAAGAAACAGACCTTGGAGCGTACTTTGTTCGAAGAGGATGCTAATTCGGAGATTGCCACGCTCGCCTTGAGTGCTGACGGTGAGCTGCTGGCTGCTGGTCACAACGACGGATCCATCCGTCTGTGGTCGATGCGTGAATACCAGCTCGTTGCTGTGTTCAACGGTCATCGTGGATCGGTGTGTGCTCTCCATTTCAATCAACTCGGCTCACAGCTCGTCTCTGGTTCCAAAGACACTGAGATCATTGTCTGGGATATCATCACCGAGACTGGTCTATACAGATTGCGTGGACATCGTGACATGGTTACAGCTGTTAGACTTTTAGAGAAGACAAACCACTTGGTTTCGGCATCGAAAGACGGTCTAATCAAGATTTGGGAGTTGGAGACACAACATTGCATTCAAACAATTGTTGGTCACCGTAACCCAGTCTGGGCTATCGATGTCCAATCCAGATGAAACTAGAATGGTTTCTGTGACAAACGACAGCTTCATTAGATGTTGGAGACTCGATGCCAAGAGCGACAAGTCCTCTCGTAAATATATAGTAAACAATCCAATCAATACAATGTCAATCGATGAGCCACAAACAGAGGAACAACAGACACTTTCGCAATACCCAGTAGTCAAGGTCAAGAAGGAAGAAAGCACAGCTTCTGACGACAATGACAATCAAGACGTCACAACAGAACAAGAGTTTGCAGTTTACTATGGATCTATTCCATGCAAAGGTGAATCATATAACGGAGTCAAATTTGACCCAACCAATCGTGTTTTGATTGCCCAATCCCAAGGTAAATTCATTGATCTCTTCCAAATCACATACGGCAAGGAATTGGATCAAAAGTTAAAGAAAGAAAATAGAAATGGTAAGTCGAATGTAATGAGTAAGCTTGACCTTGTGATTCGATACTAACGTAGTTGACTATGCGATGCCAGAATTAAATGTAATAGACGAATTTAGACACACAGAAACCATAAAGACACCATCAAAAGTAAGAGGATTCAATTTTGGAAATCAAAGCAATTGGAACAAGTTTGTTATTTCAATGATGGGTAATCAGGTACAGGCATACGAGATTAAGCAAGAAGGAACAGAGGTGTTCTCAACTTTGGAGAATGGAGGTCATCGTGCTGATGTTCGTTCTCTTACACTAAGCAGCAACGATGCCATTCTCGCATCAACTTCTTCCGACTCTGTCAAGATCTGGAATGTCAAGACACTCAATTGTATCCGTACATTCCAGTGCGACTATGGTCTTTGCTCGGTGTTTGTGCCAGGAAACTTGCATGTCATTGTCGGAACCAAGAGTGGAACATTGGAAGTATTTGAATTGGCTTCTGCAGAGCATGTATTTTCAGTCCAAGCACACGAAGGTGCTCTCTGGTCGATGGCCCTCACTCCAGATTCACGTGGAGTCGCCACATGTGGTAGCGACAAGCAGGTTAAATTCTGGAATTTCAAATTGGTTGCCGATCCCGAAAACCCAAAGATCAAGAAGCTGACCTTGATCCAAACACAGATTTTACAACTCGAGTCAGAGGCTATGTGCGTCCGTTTCTCACAGGACAAGAGATTCTTGGCAGTCTCGCTACTCGACAACACAGTCAAGATATTCTATGCCGACACACTCAAGTTCCATCTTTCACTCTACGGACACAAATTGCCTGTGATGACCATGGACATCTCAGATGACTCAACACTCATTGTAACAGGATCAGCAGATAAGAACATAAAGATTTGGGGTCTGGACTATGGTGACTGCCATAAATCGCTATTTGCACACGACGACAGTATCATGCAGGTCGCTTTCATTCCAAAGACCCATCACGTTATTTCAACCAGTAAGGACAAGCGTATTAAATATTGGGATGCAGACAAGTTCGAGCATATCCAAACCATTCAAGTGCATCATGGTGAAGTATGGTCACTTGCCATGGGATCAGTTGGTACATTCTTCTTGACAGGTTCTCACGATCGTTCCATCCGTACCTTTAAACAAACATCAGAGCCAGTCTTTGTCGATTCAGAAAAGCAACAATCACTCGAAAAAGAATGGGAGGCAACCTTAGAGGATGACAACAGAGTCAGAACTAAAGAAATGGTAACTATAACAAGCCAAAGCTTAGCGCAGTGATTGAATTCCTAACACTCTTGTTTAACTTTAGTTGGAAGAACATGCCTCCGCGAATAAGAAGACTTTGGAAACTATTATTGCTGGTGAGGAAATATTGGACGCCACTGCTGTTGGCTGAGAACGAGAGAATCAGATTGAAGGAACACCAAGAGAATGCACAGAACGACGAGCCATACAATCAGAATATCCTTTTGTTGGAATGTCGCCATCTGAATATTTGTGGAGTAAAGTATTCAAGGTTCGTGCCAGTGACTTGGAAGAGGCACTGGTAGTTCTACCATACACCACTCTCAAGCCATTATTTACCTACTTCTCGGAATGGCTTAATAGCGGAAAGAGCGTCGAGTTGATTTCAAAGTGTTTATTCTTCTTGGTGCAGACCCACCAGAACCAATTGTCAACAGAAATGGAAATGGTGCCTCTTTTGCAAGCAATCAACGACCGTTTGAAACAGAGACTACAGAAGGAAAAGGATGCAATCGGATTCAACCGATCGGCAATGTCCTATCTGAGGAGAGAGATTGAGCTCGAGAAATCATATGCATTCTTTGAGGATGCTCCATCTGTCTCCACCTCCACAACCACATCGAAATCCACCGCCACCTCCGCCAACAACAAAAAGTCCAACCACCACAAAGAAGCACCCAAGAGTAAAATACAAACCGAAACTTTATTATTGCCAACCAAATCAAACAACAAACCCATTAAGAACAGCAACAACAAACGTACAAGAAAATAATAAAATACTAATAATAAAACATTTTAATTTTATTAATACAACATTAATAATAAAAGTAAACAAAACATCAACAACCTTCACTTTCATTCTCATACACACCCACACACAAACAAATAATTTAGAAGAAATTTGAATTTCCCGGTTATTTTCACATTTTTTAATTAAATTTTACATTTATTAGATAGACGACAGATTGATTATATCTTTCTCTATATTTATTAGATCAAATTAGATCTGTTGCTGTTGTTTGACTTACAACTGTAGCACAGTATAGTAATTAGGTACAATGACTTCTGATTTAAAGTCAAAGAAGAGACTTTCTCTTGCACAACCATTAAAAGATGCAGCCACCAATCAGAACCAAGAACAAAAGCAACAGCAACAACCAAGAAAAAAGTATACTTGTAAATAGAAATAATAATAATAATAATAGTAGTACGAAGAATATTACTGTTGATAGTGTTGAAGATGTTGATGATGCTATGGATGATGTTACTGTGAATGGTGCAGAACCCTCACTGATTCAACCACAAGCAACACAATCACAAATATCAATTCAGTTATCAGCTGTGCCAGTTTCGAAAAGAAAATCAATGCTTCCTAGTAGACCACCTTCCGCACCCTCAACTACAAGCAATAACAGTAATAGCAACAACAACAACATCAGAGCCCCCAATGCCCAAAATCAACAACCAAAAAGACTGCTTACAAATGAGCAAATTTCAGAGATCTATTCTAATTGTATAAAGTTATCAACTGAGAATGTATGCGACAACGATATCGATCTATATAAAGTATTATATTTATACTCATATTCTATCTTTAATTGAACAGAAAATCAATACAAAGAATACTTGGCAACTTAATTTGATTGACCATATAGATGATGTTTTGGAGAAGCAACAGAATGTAGGAACAAATACAACCAATTTCCAAGCTGCTTCTTGTGCGCTTGACGCAAGTATCAAGATCTATTCTTGTCGTGTGGACTCAGTACATAATGAGGTGTTTAAAGTATTGGGAGGTTTGTCAAGAGATGACGGAAAGGAGGGCAGCGATAATGAAGATGACCCTGACAACGAGAAAGGCGATCTCGACATCAATGGAGAGCCAGCAGGTGACAATGAAAAGCGTGAAAAGAAAAAGAAAAAGATAAGCAACACAATTGAAACCAACATGGACAGCATCACCTGGAAAAAGGTGGATAAAACTCACAACTTTGACCCACTCTTCCAGAAGACATCTGCTGCTTTCGATGAGGGTGGAGTCAGAGGTCTACTCTTGAACAAGTTGGCTTTTCAAAACTTTAGAGTCATTCTTGATTCAAAGGAGCAGTCTTGTCCGACCTTAGAAAATCAGAATCAACAAAAGCAACCAACAACTATACCTCAAATACCTATGGAGATTGATTATGATGAACTCGAGCCAAGTCAGGAGATTGCACCTGTGGTCATCAGAGACGAATGTGGATTTAAAATAGATATTTCCAAATGGAAGCTACAGCTAGGACGTAGTTCAACACAGACATCGAGCACCAATCTCAAAAAGAATAACAGTATATGTCCACTTCTGGCAGCATTTAGTGGTTGGTCGACAAAGTGCGAGGTAGGAGCTGGAAAGAGCCAACAACAGAGTCAAATCGAAGACAAAGACGAAATAATGAATGATCAAGGTGCTGAGTCACTACCACAGATTGATTTAGAAGTAGAAGACAACTTTGCAATTGGAGATGACCGTCATTTGAATGATGATGCAGATGTCCATGATTTCGACGATTTCGATTTAGGTGGTGGAGATTATCCTGATGAATATGAAGACAACAACAACAACAAAGAAACAGATATAAACTTTGCAAATGCAATAATCAATAGTAATTACGAACAAAATGGAAGTAACAAGCCAAAGAGTTTAGACTTTGCTTCAGACAACTGGGAAAATCTGGATTTTGACAATGACAATTGGGTGCTCCCTACCAGTTGGAAGGTAAAGATGAATAATCACAAAGCAGCAGTCGCAGCAGCAGCAGCATCAAGCGTAGTTGGTGGAAACAGAAACGAAGAAACTGGAACAGCCAGCAACAGGAAAGAAGAGTAAATCTTCTAAAAAGAAGACCTCAGTATTTATTGACTTTGATGCACCAGCTCCCCCCGACTCTATGTTCGAACCACCTAAAGGAAGGCAAACAACAACACTCTCATCAACAGCTCTAAAAAAAGTTTCTGAAAACTCAACTATTTTGCCGCCAGATGTCCACTACGACCCATCCAATCTTTGCAGACTTTTTAACAAACCTCAATGGATTATTCCACCCGTATGTATATTTTAGATAATCTAGCAAACATTATGTCTAACATGTATTTTAAAGCTGAGTAAAAGAGAGCAATTCTTTAAAAAATTATATGGAAAGACTGAAATCGCTAACGATGGAGATACAACAAACACAACCAATAACATCAGAGAAAGCCACGAATATGATTTCCCTAATTCTCAGATTCTCAATGACAATGACGATGACCATGGTGATAATAATGATTATGACGATGGAATGATAGATAATGGCGACTTTGTGATTCTAGTGGATTCGATTTACAGGAGAATATCGAGAGTATAAAGACCTCTAATTGGACCGAGGATCCTACAGAAGGTCATCCCACACTTATTGAAGAGCCATTTAAAGTCAATCGGCTTGACCTACCTTTTGCAAGAGTAGCCAAGAAGATCGATGTCAAGGAAATGAAGTCCAAAGTTTGGTCAATTTTGGAAATGCCAACAACACAATCAGAAAAAGAAAAAGAGAACACAACCAAAGATTTTACATCAGTATACAAGAATCTTAAAGTCGATAATTCATCTGAAGTATCAGTGGCAATGGCTTTTATGTGTGTGTTACACTTGGCCAATGAAAAAGGACTATCACTCAAGCAACTAGAGAAATCCGAAGAATCAATCAACAATTTTACTATAGCTCAATAATAACTTTATATTATAATATTAATAAAAAGATTTTGAGAAGAGGAGTTGCACCATTTAATTAATTAATTATAAATACATTATATAATGTGCTAATAATACAAGTAAGTATGCCCCAACTTAAGATCTGGAGAATTTGGCAAGTTCAGAAACCCGTTGATTCATTTCTGATTTCATTTTTCTCTTCTTTGCTTTGGTAATGGTAAAGATTGTAGCTCCAACTATAATGAAAACTCCGCCAGCCGAACATACAACAATGATAACAATCAATTTCCATTGCTCCATTTTGTTATTTCCTCCACAATTGTCACCAGTCGAGTCAGTTGGTCTGATAAGCGAGCTGAAATTTGGGTCGATAGTACAGGAGTCAAAGAAAGATGGAACCGAAACAGCAACCATATATTTGAATTGATTTTCATCTAGAGATGTTTCATATAGCTTATCATTTCTAGGTAAAGGAGAAACGTTGCTTTTAATAATACGGTCATCGACATACATGTTTTGAGCAAACTTTGCGCTTAGAATAGAAAGTCCATTGTCTAGTTCGTACCACATCAGAGAATCTCCAATGGTTTCTCTCACAGTGGTGTCAGATTGTTGACATTTGTTGGAAACCGTGGAATTTGTTGAAATTGAGGTGAAAATTACATCTAGAGTATCCAATTGATTTCTGAAAGGCCAACTGTTAATGGTAATCATATATTTCATTGAGTTCTTTGGCATTGTAATGTTCTCTCCAGCAAAGTTGATGGTCGATTGATTTTCAAAGTAATGAAGCATTAAATCAATGGTTGTGGTTTCATTGATAAATGTACCAGAGTATTTAAATTCATTGGTATTGTTGCTAATAAATTTCCAACTTATTTTAGTCATGTTTAATGTTTTGACAATGTTTCCCATAGGATCTTTTTCTCGTAGATGAGTTATTGCGATAGTATAGTTATTACCGTTTGCCATGAAAACAGTTGTTCCGTATCTATCAACCTGTGGAGGTGGTAATGAATTGTCACTTTGTTTCACATCACAGATAGCTCCTGTCCAACCATCGGGACAAATACAAATATAATTGATGTAGTCACATTTTCCATTATTCAAACATATAGGACACTCTGGTAATCCTATTGAGCCTTCTGAGGAAACTTCTGAGGAACTTGACGATATGTTCGTATCATAATATACATAATAATAAGGACCTAAGTTCCCGTCAACCTCAATATAAAGAGGTACATCATGATAAAATGGATCTATGTAGTTTCCAGAATATTGGCATCTAATTTCATTAAATTTAACATAGGTTACATTGCACATTTCATCTCCCATAAAGACATAGAGGGATACATTGGCAAAATTTGAACCAAAAATTGTAACTAATGTTGGAACCTTGTATTGGATCTTCGAAGTATTCCTAATTCTTGGTGCTAAATTATTATAATAGTTTTAGAAGTTTGGATTTCTTTAAATATTTAAAATTAAACATACATTGATAATCTATGAATACTGTCTGAGTTGTAGTATTCAATTCTGGGAATTTAATTGTCACATTGAAATAACCTGTACCAGGAGGAATGTTGCAAACTGCTTCTTCATCTGTCATCACCACACATTTATTCGTTGGTTGATCGTTTATATAAAATTTAGGTATATAATCATATCCAAACATATATGGTGCATATAGTGAAATGTTTCCACCTAATATTGAAGGTTTACCAATATAACCATCAATCCAGGGATCATATGGAGTTATATCAAAATAATACAAATCTTTCAATGTTGGATTTGATATTCCTACATTCATATCAGACTGGGTTTCAATGGTTTTTATATCATAGAAACCAGATGGTGCTGAATGAGAGCATAATATTTCATCACCAATTGAAATTATAGTATCACATTTGTAATTTTCAAATCTATCTAAACCATTTAGATATACTGATTCAAATTTTGTTGGTGGTGTGACTTTGAAAATTATTGAGTTTTCTGAAAAATGATGAACTAGAGGACCAGTGCTTTTTAATCCCCATTCACAAAGGAAACCAAATGTAGAGTTTGAAAATGAACTGATCATTTCGATTTGGTTTGAGTTTAAAGACAAAGTTAGACCATAAACAAAGTTTGTGTTTTCCAATCTTCTATTTGTGAAAAAGTAGGAATTGAGGTCATTTTCGCTTCGGCTTCCAGAAATCCAAGTCTGAGAAGATGGAACAATTTGGCTTATAGTTTTAAACTCTTCTTGAGTATTTATATTTGCTAAGTATCTAAGTTTTATAATATAATATTTAATTAGAAATTATGAAATTATTTATATATTAATATTTAATTACCCATAGCTTTTAGTATTAATTTCAAAAACAGTTTTACAAAATTCATTTGCTTGGTATTGATTTAATTTAACATCGTAATATGAGTAGTAGTGTGAACCATATTGGATTTTATTTGCAAAGATAGTGGTTGGTATGTATGAAATAGATAGAAAGAAAATTAAATAGTAGTTAATGAAATTGAACATATTTAGTCGTATTTGCAATTGTACAACAATTGTATTAAATTTTAATCAATTGGAGTCTAAAGAGCAATGTCAAAAATTTACAATTCAATCATCAAAAAATTTATTAATTCAAAGTAAAAATTAGCTTGAGTTGTACCAATTGTTTAAAAAAAATTAATTGATAATTATTTAAATTCGTAGTATCGTCAACTGTTGGAAGATTGACAACAGGGAAATCCAAGAATGTTTACACTAGCAATTGTAAACTATTTGTTGCCCTTATATAAAATGATGTTTTGACATTGATGTTAGAAAGTTTGATAAAAGAATTTGCGAAACGCCCCATTTCCGAAATAAAAATTCTGACCAACAATCCCATTAAAAAATAAAAAATATTGAGGGCTCAACTGTTGATATATACCTCCTACATACCAAAAAGTTTTTACCTTTTAAATAAAGAATTGGTTTTATTGCAGTTTTGAATTAATGACAACTTAGATTTAACATCCCGTTTGCTATTTTATCATAATATATCAAAATAAAGTGTAAAGTAAACATCAATCAGCTCCCCAATCAATTAAAAAATGATGTCAAATGGGGATTGGTAAAATTGTAGAACAAAATCTTGTTTTGATGTAAAAGTCTTTTACCACTTCGTAGGGTGGTGCTGAAGTTGATTGATAAACACACCGAGTTTAGAAGTCTTTAAGCTATATTTTATTAACAATTGAGGAGGAATCTTAATTTCTAGAAACTCTCGATAGTTCCGTTGCACGTTGATTCATTTGAGCTTGGTAGTTTCTATTCTTGGCTCTTTGGATTGCGTAGAGTGTTGTTCCACCAATCAAAAATACACCTGCAACCGATGCAACCACAACAATAACTGTTAATTTCCATTTAGCCATCTTGTTGTCGTCACACCCGTTATCGTTGGAGGCTTCTGTTCGAATAAGAGAACTAAAATTTGGATCGATCGTACAGTTATGAGAGAATGCAGGTGCTGTAACCGCAACCATGTATTGGAACTCACTGTTGCCAATCGATTCGTAGAGCTTATCGTTCCTGTCCAATGGGTGTACATTACTCTTGATTATGTCATCATCTACATACATATTTTGAGCAAACTTGGCACTGAGGATTGAAAGTCCATTGTCAATCTCATACCAGTTCATAGATCCTCCAGAGCTTCTCTTACAGCGGCATCAGACTCTTCACATCGATTTATGTAGGTAATGTTTGATGAGATCGAAGTAAAAATGATATCTAGTGAACTTAGACTGTTAAGGAATGACCATGTGTTTATGGTGATCACATATTTCATTGAGTTCTTTGGCATTGTAATATTCTCGCCAGCAAAGTTAATTGTTGATTGGTTCTCATAATAATGAAGCATTAAATCAACAACTACAGTTTCATTAACAAATGTACCAGAGTATTTGTATACATTGTTAGTTTCATTACTAATGAATTTCCAATTAATAGTACTCATATTTAGAGTTTTCACAATGTTGGCATTAGAATCTTTTTCTCTTAAATGCGTCATAGATACGGTATAGTTAATACCATTGACAACGAAGATTGTCGAACCAGATGGATCGACAATCGGTCGTGGAAGATTTTGTGTCAACATTAGGTATGTTACAAGTAGCACCAAGCCACTCTGACGTACAGGTACATATATCTGATCGATAACAGTATCCCCCATTATAACAAATTGGACATTCTGATACTTCTGATGAAGAAGATGATCCTGTTGTGGTTGACGATGTTGTAGAAGAAGTTGTGGAGGTTGTAGACGTAGAATCGGAAGTTGAAGTTGAAGTAGTAGAAGTTGTGGAAGTTGATGTAGAAATCAGAGCGTTGAAGTAGATGATGTGGTTGAGGTGGTTATGGTTGATTGTGGTTGATGTTGAAGTGGTTGAAGTTTGTGGCAGTTGGTTGACTATAGTAAAAAGTATAGTATTGACTTTTAATTGTATTAACTTCAACCAAAAGAGCAACACCCCACCCATTATCCTCATCTATTCCAGAAAAAATTACATCTAATTTGTGTATAATTAACAAAAGTCACTGGACAATCTCCAAACTCTCCAGTTGTGACACTTAAACTGACATTAGAAAATTCCGATCCATAAATAGTCATAATTTGATTAAACTTTGTAATACACTTTGGAGATATTATAGATTTGAGGTGCTGGAGTTGTTTCAGCTTGTAGTTAGTCTCATTGATTTTAAACTTGATTTTATTGGAATATCATACGTTTATAGCTAAAATAATAAGTGTAGGTCGAAGTATTGATATTTGGAAATTTAATATGTACATTTAGTGGACCAGTTCCTGCAGGGACAGTACAATTGGCCTCTGCGGCGGAAATCTCTGTACAATTATTAGATTGTACATCATTAATATAAAAAACTGGTCTATATTGGGTCATAAAAATTATCTGGTGCACTAATGGTGAAATTTCCACCATATAATGGTGGATAATTATATATAGATTCTATAAAAGGATCTAAAGGAGTTGATGATGAATATTCTGGTTTTGTTGTAGTTATTTCATTTGCTTCAATGCAGAGTAGTGATAAAAATAATAATACATTAAATATTATGTATAAATTAATATTCATTGTGTATATAATAGATATTAGATATATTTCAATAGTTTTAAATTATGAAATGTAAAATAGAAAATAATATATGTAAATTTAAAAATTCACCTGAAAACTATATCTTTTACATTTCTTTCTTAACTGTGATCTGATATGATATCAAATATTTCTAAAAATGGAATTTGATTCATCAAAAATTGTAATGGTGGCTTTTTGAAATTGGGACCAGTTCCTCCGAAACGAGATAGATATTTTCTGCAAAAGACATTCTAAAAATATTACGAAAATCAGGGTATTTAATATGATTTGTATTGAATTTTTTTCACAAACATGTTTTTTGGATTGTCGTGTGAATAAAATTTTGGAGGCTTTGTGTTTAGTGTCGACAACAGGAGTTTATTGATGTCATCTCTTGGACTAGTATTGTAATTCCATCGATGGAATTTTATAGTAGGTGTTGGGTGAGAGAGTCACGCAAAATCATGTAGAAATTTAGGCATTCGTGCTTGTCGGAGATAGGAATGGTGTAGTGGGTCCTGTAGTCGATAATCATGATGCGCTGTAGGTGCTCGAAATTGAGTAAAATACCATCGGCCACCATCTCTACATTTTGATATTCTTAAATTCAGCTGCCCATTTGAAACTGTATCGATGTGCCTTCACATAGATCAGACGATTGTTGGTAATGACACTGATGTATTTTCCATGGCGGAAGTGCATTATATAAATATTCATCTTTGAAGTTTCCTTTAAATGTTTTGACCAGTATGAATCTTCCTTCCGACAAATCGTGGGAATAGTTTGTCAATAGATCCTGGAGAAATAAAGCGTTAATAAATGATTGATTGTTTGTGTTGGTATCTTTAATAGCTTACGTCATTTCCAAAGCATCTGGGTGGTCTTGCTCTGGGGATATCTTTAAAAAGGTTGGTGGTGTTTCTGATACCTTCGGTTGTTTTCGCTGCCAGGTCGAATACTCCAACCACTGGCTTCACTCCAGCACCGACAACACCTCGAACCATTCCTTTGGCAAATCCTTCGACACCGTCTTTCATTGCTCCTTCAACTGGCTGCTTCACAATTCCAGCTACACCTTCCATTAGACCTCTACCAAGTCCTTTCAGTCCAAATGCTATACCTTCTCCGACGTGTTTGGCCTTCTTTGATGGACACGTTGTCTTTGACGCAAGTACTGCTCATCAAACGATAACACAGAGACACCTTTACCCATGGCACCTGAGAGCTTGGATAGTGTATTAAAAAGCCCATAAACTGAGTTTTTCAAGAGTGAAAGTGATCCTTTAGCTAATCCACGTCCAAAGTCACGAGGACTACGTACCAGTCCAAGTGCTGGTTCATAGAAGAAATCTTTCACACCAGTACTCAAATGATTGAACAGACCAACGGGATTTCCAATGTTGTCAGATGAACCAATCACTTTGTACAATTGGTTGAGGGTCTGCATTGTGTAGTGCTTTTTGATACGATTGGTAAGGGAACGGTTGCTGAGGAATGGATGCTCAAGGATGAGCGAGTTCAAGCAGATGGGAGTTCTTTCTAGTCCGAAACTGACACCCAGAACCTCGAGCAATACTCCAACCATATCGGTAGATTGTTCAACAAGTCCGTCACGCACGAAGGAAAATGATAAAATAAGCTTAATTGGATGAAGTAAGAGAAGTTTGATGTATACCATCTTTACTTTTCTAACTTTCTTTCCGATGCTACTGGAGCTCTTTTGCATCTTGTTCGAAACTGTTGAGATTATTTGATTGATTACCATTGTCAGGCGAAATTAGTGCCGATTCACTGAGAATGGTTGATTGATTGTTGGCAGCAGTTAGAAGTTTCTGCTTTGCTTTTTTAGCACGTTTACGAGTGTCCAGTAGTTTGTTGACCATATCTATCACTGCCGAAAGAATGCTGTCTTCCAACATTATATTAGCTTCTTGTATGAGTAAGGATATCAATTCAAAATACATCAGCTGCTTATTCTCTTCATTCTTGATGAAGCTAAAGTGCATAAACGGCTTGACTTCTTCTTCCATTCCACTTCCACCAGCTGATAAGTCCTTCTCCAATGCAGTAGGATAGAATAGCACTGGGTAATCGGTGTGAGTAAGTTGATTGTCTATTTGGAGAGTTTGGAGGACTAGCTCGAATCTAGAGTAGATATTGGATTTAGAGAAGAACATGCTTATTTCATTCATTGAAAGGTACAAAAGCTCCTTTGGGACACTGTCTACAATTGAGAGACCAATGCTCGGGAGGTGAAGATGGATGTCCAGTTTCGTTACTTCAGGTGCATCTTCTGACAATTGATAGGATTGCTTTTCATATGATAGGTGAAGAACTCTTGTTGGTCCATCCACTTTCATATATGCATGAAGTGTATTGATACCAACCTTAATAGGTTTGAATGACTTAATCTTGAGAATATTACATTTTAGAGCGACACCGTCCACTTCAATTTGGAGGATTCTAGTTCCCATGAGCTCATCCCAGGTGTAATCTGTTGAGGAGTAAGCAGGTAGTGCATCGTAGGTGCTGCAACCAACCTGGACGTATTGTAGAGATATTGGTGTATTGTTCTCAATTCTGAAGGGCGGATGTCCAGTGTCTTCTGGGAGGAAGTTAATTGAGCAGTGTGTTCCACTGTCTCTCACATCGACTCTTGCCAAGTATGGAGCCAGTGAGTTTGTCCAATTACGGTTCTTGACAGTGAGAGTTGTTAATTCATTGATGGAGAAAGAGCCTGACCAAGAATAACGATCGTCATCCAATTTCATCTCGATATACTTTAGCTCGTATTTGTTCAACCAATGGAAGGGAACACTCTTTCCAGGTCCAATTTGAAGGTGTTCATTGGGTTGCGCGTGGATCTGTCTCACTACAATGGTAAAGGGCGTACGATTTACCATGATATACTGATAGTCGATAGTCACCATCTTCGTACGCTGTAGCTTTCCTTTTCCAAGCGAAATGCTGGCTCGGAAATTGAATTCCTGGTTGGGGAAGGTAGTGTCAATAGTTTGGTCTGCCTCGCAGTAGATATTACCATTGCTACCGACTGCTTCCAGTGAAAATCCAGACGACCAGGTAGAGTTTGGAAGCTTTATCATTAGCTTCTTGGAGTGGTATAGAATCATTGTATCAATGCTACAATCGCGTCGACTGGTCGAACCACTTGCTTTGGCAAGGTTTGTGGTTGCTGTAGTTATCATCTGTGGAACCTTGGAGTCATTGATTGATATGATCTTTGGCTTCTTGAATATCATAGGGAGCGAGGTATGGTTCAATATCCAGTAGAGTGAATATAGAGCCAGCTTGAAAACTCCAGTTGATCCAGGTTGTTGCTCACGACTTGTAATCATGATATTGAGTGACTTCATCATACGAGTGGGATCCGACAATCTTATTCTGTCTTTGACAAGTGGTGTGTCGCCTTTGGTACAGTCAACAAATACGTAACTAGTGGCTGGATATCCAGGTACTCCAGAAAGTACGAGTTCTGTACTGAGACGAGGGTCCTGGCAGTAGATTGGTTGTTGCTCCTGTGGCGCAAGTGAGATTGAAATGTTGTTTTCTGGTGATGATAGAACGATGGGACATGGAATGAGGTTCTCAATGATTATTGGCGGGAATACTGTTATAATACATTGGCTAATGTCGAATCCCTCTATCTTAATACCATCCTGCCAAATTACATCTGCTTTGGTAAAGTCCGGTCGATTCTCGTTGCCCTGCAGGGTACACAGTACAAACTTGAGGTTCTTGTAGAATGGAGTGTTGTCTATATAGTGATTGTGTTGTTGACGTGCCTGCTTTGTGGGTAAGCTGTTAATAACCTTGTTCAAAGTTTGGAATTGGTTATCTATGAGATGAACAACATTCATTTTCAGAAGTATGGCGATATTCAGAGGTATCAGAGTTGGGCAAAATGGAGAGTTTCTTGTTGCTGTTGAGATACTGGATGGGCATTGGGTATTCATCTCCTGGGAATAGTATGATTGGAGAAGTGACCATATTGTTTGTGTCAGAGAGAATACGGAGTTCAACATTGAGAGTAGTTGAGTTTCTAACTAGAACACGCGAACGAATGGTTACAAGTTTGGAGCCATCTTCATTCCAACCAACATTAAAGACAAGTCTCTTGTTGTTGACGACCAAAATAGTTGTTCCAACTTTTCCAATGGCAATTGGAGTGGAAAGTGGTGCTCTACTGTTGAGACGAACTACAATATAAGGACCGAGGTCTCTAGACGATTCTTTGTAGCTTCGGAAATCACGTGTACGTCTAACCAACGACTTTGAATCCATGACAATAGGTTGTTTAGTGTCTTTTGGAATAATTTCTGTAGATTGAACTTGGAGATTCAAGTTCTCAAGCACGTGGTACTCCATGTCTATACCTGTCTTATTTAGAATCCAATAGGGATGGAACGAGCTAGTCAACTTTCTAATTGAAATAGTCTGGAGTAGTGGGCGAAGCCATAGTGGAAGTGATGGCATTAGGTGTTTCAATCAGAGGTGACAGCCAGTTCGATGATGTGCTGCCACCCGCACTTGGAGGCTGGCTGTTGTGTAATTGGCCTGGCTCGACAGTGGGCGAAGGAGTGGCTATTTCATTAATAGAAATAGGTGGAATATTGGCCAAGATATTCGAATCTGACATATCAAGGCGATTCAAAAGTGTATCTAAAGATTGGCGAGTTGGGTCATCTGCATAATCAAAGCTGGAGCTACTTTCGTTGATTTGGCGTGATTTAAATCTATTGATAATGGTTGGGATTGCCACTTTGATATCGTCCTCCAATGTGTTGAAGGTCGTCAGAAGTGTATTTAGCAGTCCGTAGGTGATATTGATGTTAAGTATCTGAGTTGCACTCAAGTCCATTTTAATCTTGGGAGAAAGACCGGTTTTCATGATCAAAAGGAATTGCCAACTTTCAATCAATGGTTCGAATGCCATCTTCTCGTTGTTGAAGTAGTCGATCATAAGTTTACCAACGATCTGGAGAGATATGATGGGTTTGGATCCCTGTAGCGAACAACTTTATAGAGGACAAGTTGATGTCGAGAAGTGGCATATTCTGGTCCATGTGATCGTTAATCAGAGTAAGTTCCAGCTGTGGAATGTCTACGGAAAGCATCATATTTGGAGGAATCTTTTGTTTTCTACGCGACTCTGATTTTAGCTTTGAAGTAGAGTCGATCTTTTTGATACGTGGAATGGCGCCAACCAACTGATTAGCAATGCTAGCCAAAAGGAGTATGTCATGATAAGAGAGGAAAAGATTCAACGTGTCAATCTTTGTTGCAATTTCAATTACAGTTGAAGTTGCACCTTGTCCCTTGGCAGTGAGGATATTCAGACCGACGTCAACAGAGTGGATTGGATCAATAAGAGATGCCACACGCGAACTCGAGATATTGGCTACTGAATGACGGAATGAGAACACCTGGAACTGCTTTCATTGACATGACAATAATTCGATTGCATCCGAGTGTCTCTTGGAAAGATACTTTAGTGCTAAACTTGGCAATGACAAGGTTGGAGTAGGCATTCTTTACATTTTCAACGAGCAGAATCTTAATCTTATTGATATTGGCATCGACATTAATGGATCTCTTGATCTTTGTTGCACCTTGGTCCTTTGAAGAACCGGATGCATTGGAGAGTTTGAGTTGTTCCATTTGGCGACGATGATTTGGCATGGAGCTGGTGATGGCATCACTGAAAAAGTCGATCATAATAAAGAGGATCGCTGGTGAAACAAACACACGGAGACGATCCAGTGTACTTGATATCTCCATTGAGTTAGCTTCCTTGTCGAGAAGCATACGCATTGAAACTACAGGCATGGCAATGTTGGACTTGCTTTCTTTGATGGGATGATAGCTCTTGTCCAACATCATGGTAGGACCATCGAAAGTGGTAATATTTTTGCTGCATACAAGGTCGATGAAATGGGATCCAGAACCAACACGCGCATCCATTAAACGAATGGATCGGATGTTAGCATCGATTTCGGTGGTTGGTCCATACTTGAAGAGGACTGCATTGACTTGATTGATGATAAGCGCAGCGATAGGATCACTTGGGTCCTCACCATAGATGGACACACTCAACTCATTCAAGTTGATATCAACCAATGTTTTGGCTATTGTCTTCTCTTTGTTCCTGGGTATTTTCTTTGGCTGTCGTTTCTTCTGCTGTATAATCGGGTCCAGCTGTGTTTTGAAGAGAAGCATGTATTGAAGCGATGTGTTGATCAATAAGCTGTAGTCCATCTTGGTCAGGTTGAATGCAATTGATTTGCAACCGACGTTCATATGCTGATGTGGAAGTGAATGATCAAGTGGAATGAGGGTTGGATCTACCACGAAATCTATGGAGAGCAATACATTTACATCTCTGAGCAGTGGATATGTGTGATCGTGTGAGCTGCCGTGGTGGATTGTCTGAGCATAGAGCTGAGTCAGGCCAATCTCCATGCAGTGATAGGCGATTTGATTTGATATATTCTCGACATTCTTGTAGAAGAATAAGTTATCAAGATGAATCTTTCCGAAATCAATTAATAGCTCATCGTTTCTATTCATTGTAATGATTAACTGTGGACTCTCAATGTTGATATTCAATTGTATGCGTTGTTGCTCCTTGGACTTTTTAGTAGTGGGAGCGTTCTCCAAAAGAGATGCTTGTTTGTCTTGGATGAATGGCATTACGATTGAATCCTCTTTGTGGAGAGTACGATTGGATTGTCGGAAGCTGATGTTCTTTGAAGCTGTTCTCAGCATAGGCTTGAATTGACCTGTGCCATTTATCTTTTGCTCCATCATCTCCCTCTTTCAGTCGGAATACGACATTAAGGATTGGTGAAACAGTGAGGAGATACGATTCGAGGAATTCGTAATCAATTGTAATAATAACACATCGCACATCTAGACGAAGCTGTGAGTCAAACTCAATCATCTTCTCTGGAGCTATCGAAATAGTGGTTGAGTTGACTTGATTCTTTGGTCTGGAGGATGTATAATACATCTCAACTGAGTTTTCTTGGCTTGTATCTTTGAGGGAGATGATCTTCCTGATACGTCTGTTGGCTGTGTAGTCAACAATATTCTTCATAGACTCAAATGGAGATGGACTTGCATCGTTTGGATCTACGTTGTGGTACAATAGGTTGACTTTTCCAACAATGATATTGGACTCACTTTCACCATTGAATCGCATTTTAATATTGACATGTGTATCGTCAATCATGAACAACATGGCTATACCAGGAAGCAGAAACTTCAGAGCACCAACTTCAATGGATAGAACCAATTTCTTGTTCGTTCCAAATGGTGTTTGTTGAGAGCCTTGAGAGAGGACAGTAGAGTTTCCGCCAATTGATCCACTTGCGTTGTCTCCACTAATCTTGGGTAAAAAATCTAAGTGGGGACTGCATTGAGATTCTCAATGGAGAAGAAGTTGCAACTCGACGTGGAGAGTTGAGAGGAAAGTGATGATGGAGTTGGAGAGATTGGCTTGGATTTAAATGAATTTCTGAGGTTGGAAAATTCGGATTTTGAAATTCTGGATTACTGGCAGCATGCTGTACATTGTGTCCAGCAGTGAGATTGCATCTCCTTTCTCCAACCGCAGCAATATGTCAACCTAAAACAATGGCAAGCGATAACTTTTGGTGTGTCTGTTGGTTTCGCCAATTCATAATTATTCATTATCTTCTCCATTGCCAAGTTGATCTTGAAAATTCTCCAATAAATGTCTAGCGTCTTCACCTTCTAAATTCTTACTTAATTCCAATTCCATTGACTTTGAATATAAACTTCTGTATTGACATTAGATGCTCATTTGACATTTCCACATTACCAAGAGTGAATTGTAATTCTCCGGGTTTTATCGCCGCTTGGGATAGGAAACAATAAGGTAGGGAGACTCTACAGAGATGTTGAATTTCAATGGTTTCTTGGTCTTTACTCGAGGAGTAGTGGCTCTATTGTTTGGTGAATTAGGAATGAGTGATATAGCTTTGCTAAAAAGACCTGGAAGATACTGAAACACAAATCCAAGAGAAATTCATTGAGTAACGATGCAAAAAAATGGTGTAATGACTATACGTAAAGGTGACATTCTGAGCCTCGATCATTTTTTGAGTCTCCACTCTCTTCAAACTTGAAAGTAGATAAAAGTGCATTCTCATCGAGGTTTCCAACTACTTTGTGGTTGTACTTGGCAAGCTCTTCTTTGTTTGGTGAGAAAATATCGAAGCCTTCCACCAACATGTCCAATTTAAGTCGAACAGTCTTGGACTGCAGAAGAGTAAGCTCAACTTCTTTGAAGTTAATATCAGCTAGCTTTACGTTATCTATTCCTGAGTTTACCAGACTACCCGAAATACCTTTGGTAGCTGCTTTTCAAGTTTAATGTTTTCTTATTCTCACCTGAGCCACTGGATCTAGCTTTTGAAAACTGTATTTGTAACTTTACGATTAACCAAAATACTATGGGATTGTCAATAGGTGTTAGAATACATGCTTATCAACATGATTTGGACATTTGAAGAGATATACATACATCATTTGGATAATTTCAATAATATTACCCAATTGCCTGTGGCTGTAGATTAAAACAATATAAAACGATTAAGAAGTAGTGATAGATCAATAGTCTTTGACCTCTCTCCAGGCTGTTAAACGAATATATTAGTCAACTGGTTTTGACTCAAAAAGATTCATTTCCAATACATACAGTTCTAATAATATTCAACTCTCCTAATATAATCGAAGTGGTTGTTTTATATCTGGTGAAATGGAAGATATTTACTGGATTGGCATTATCGGTAGGTTTGAAAAATGTCTAATTGATCAATTGAAAATATTCCATCTACTTTTGGCTTCTCAATACCAACTAAGATTGATCCTTTGATAGAACTTTAAATTTGCCTTCAATAGTACCTCACTCTTTGAATGATATTGACCATGTTGGTAAGATACACATTAGACTGTTCAAACCAATACATCCAAGCTCAACATTGGTTGGGTGCTGTTTGATTGCTACTCTCTGTGTCTGAGGTGGGATTGCGAGGTTGGCGAATTGGATTTCAAAGGTGAAAAAGTAGAGAGGTTGAAGAAACAACATTTCTGGTGACTTGTCTTTGTCTTTATCCTTGGCCGTTTGCTCTCTAATCTTAAATTGGAACGACTGAAGAAAATGCTTGTTCCACCACGATTAATTTCAATCATAAGTAGGTGAGAGAACATACGAAATCTGGGAAGAAGGTGAAGGGTGAAAAGTAAAAGTTGAAGAGCGGGAATCGCACAACCAACTTTATACGTGGGATGTTGGCCGTGTTTACCTTACGCTTATGTAGTTCCACAGTGAATGATGTATCAAAACAAAGGTTTTCCATTTGATTCTTCCTTCAATACCCAGATTTGAGTTGGATTGAATAATGGTTGCTGATCAGCAGATGTCTCAAGAAGAGGCCTTGGATTTGGTTGAAGCAATGATGTCGATGATTCTTCAGGAGGTGGTACATACTGAGCAAACTTTGATAGCAAATCATTGCTGTTGTTGTTGGTATTGGGCCGAGGGTGGTTTGGTCAGGTATGATTTTAACATTCTCCAGATTGATATAATATACTACAGCGGCAACTGGAGTTGATGGTTCGATCGTGGTTGGTTTGGGATTTGTTGTGCTCAAGTTTATAGTTCCTAAATCAACAACAAAGATTGAATTATCGGAGGAGTTTTGGATTGTGTGAATTGGCTGTTATGGGTATAATAAGAGTTGGTTGTTTCGCTAAAATATTCATTTCAACTTGTGCTGGTGTGGATTTTCCGGATGTTGGGCGAGGTCCTCTCGAGAATCCAGATAAATCAATCTGATGTGAAGGTGTAACAATGTCAAATATTTAAGAATGGCGGCCGTATTCAAAACTATATATAAAGGCTCAACCTGTATATCAATGGAAATTTTCTTGGGGATTTTCAAATCCTTGAGAGTTCCATTTGGTGAGAGTGAAAGTGATGAGTTGTTGTTGAGTGACTTTGTGGAAGGAGGCGATATCATCTTCATTTTGAAGTTCAAAGAAATGACTCTCCATGCCAGAAGACACCATGTCTGGGAATTGATCGTTCTTCCACCCAGAGTCCAGACAATCTTAACGACTTTAAAGTTGACTCCAAAAAGCAATTGTGTCCCAAATATTTGAAAAGTGATACACTGATTCCTGTGATATCACCATAAATTTAAGGGTCCTTCTCTATCGTCGTCGGACAACAGCTTGATATGTATTGTCTTTATCTTGACATTTCATATGATTTCCTTTCCAGCTGCTGTTGTAGCTTCTAACTTTCCTGATGTTTGCGGAGTATATCCAATCGTGTCATAAAGTTGTTTTTTAAGTTGATCCTTACTTGGTTTCTTCGTCAGCTCGTCCAAATCAACAGTTGAAGCTGACTGCTCATCGATTTCAAAAAAAACTAACTGAATCTTTTTCGTCTTCAAATAGTTTCGTCATCTTCGTATCGTCGTCTGTCAAAATCGGCGGCACTTGTAGCTGTTGGAGTTTCTGTATAATCTGTGGAAGTTGCTGTTGGTGCTGTGACTGCCAATAGCCCATGTTTGTCGTTGAGATCGCTGCCAGTTTTCTTTTGTTTCTTTTCTTCATGTCTCTCTTTTCTCTTTTCCCGCCTGTTTTTCTCCTTCTTCTCCTTCCCAGCCTCTCTTTTTCCTTCCTTTTTCTTTTGTTCTTTTTTCTTTCTTTTCCAGTTCTCGCGTTGTTTTTCTTGAAGTTTCTGTTGCTTCTCGATTTGATCGCCATCCATCTCGTTGCCACTTCCACTGCTATTATTACTGGTGTCCCAAAGTTTCGCGCTCTTTCTTCTTATCTCTCTTAATTAATGCTGTCTTTTTAATCAGTGTTTCAAAAGATGATTTAGATGTTGTTTTTTCTTCTCCTCTTTGATTTCATTGACAAACTCTGACAGTGACTCTAGAATGCTGAGCAGAGAAGAGTATTGCTGTGGCTCCATGGAGAATCCAATCTCGTCGATGGCTGTCTCAATCTCGATCTTAGAAATGTTCTGTAGAATCGATCCCGATTGGTGGATCTTGAGTTTGAGGTTGGCATTGAGTGGATCGAGTAGCATATGATGTCCTTTTGGCTCCTTGCTAGTAGGAATAGAATCTCTCAATGCTACCGAGAGATCTTTTGTCGAAAGACTGCAAGTGACTCTACTTTGTGGTCCAAATACAAAGCGATATTCGAGAGCTCCGCCAGCTTATTTAGCACACCAACTGGTGAACTTGAATCAATAAAAGTTGGATTCCACTCCAAATCAGTTGACTGCACAAAACAATTTTTCCAAGCACAATCCAAGTGCAAGAGTGTCTCCTGTCTCTACAGAATGATCTTCATATCTAATATGCAATTTCTCAACGACAATCTGGATGTTATTAATGATCTTTGTCACCAATTTCTCCTTGAATGAACTTGATTCTTTTTTCTTTTCCTTTTTCTCCTGTTGCTGAGTACTGGCATCGACATCTTCGCCGTCTATATCCAAATCTTTATCTTTATCTGCGTCTTTCTCTTTTTCCTTTTCCTTTTCCTTATCTTTGTCTTTTGGTTTATCTAACTTCAAGAACTTTAGGAATTTATCAGATGATGAGCTTGACTCTTTATCTCCGTCGCTGTTGTCCGAGCTTGTGTCTGAAGAAATCTGTTGCTTTGATGCCAAAATGTAGATATCCTGAAGGTGTATCACCACAGACTCTGATTTTAGTGACTTCCATGGTACCTTAATAATAAGTCGTCCAACAACACCTCTGTTGACACCAACCGGTAAATCAAAAGCATGAAAAGCCTCTGGCTTAACCTCTATATTCTTCAACACTACATTTCCATTGAACAATCCAATCTTTAGCTGTTTCTTTGTAATCTCCTGAAGGAACGATCCAAGAATTTGTCTATAACTTCTGCGACAACTCCTTCAAACATATCTCTAACCTGTATCTATCTATCTATCTTTATCTATATCTATATATTCTAAAGCTATTATTATTCTGACTAAAACTACAACAATGTAAAAAAACAATATACAAATATATATCTTATTTCATTTAAATATTTAGATATATATTATATTTATATATCTAAAAATTATCTATCTATCTATCTATATATCTATTTGTTTCGATTAAAAAACAAAGTCAGAAGCAAAAATAAATTTAAATTAGATATATTTGTTTTTTTTAGTTTTATTATTAAAATTGATTGATTGATTGATGGATGCTTACAATAAAACAGTGTGATTTAGTGTGTTATAGTTAATTTTATCTCTTTTGAAAAAACAAAATTAATGTGTCAGTTAAACACCTGAAAAGCTATTTACCTATTAATCACTTGTTGGTGTGAAAAGGGGGTGACATTGTTCGTCTTGAAAAAAAAAGTAAAAAGTATCTAAAAACTTTCAAGATAAATTGGTTTTCATGTCGACATGGTGGTGAATCAAATGGTTGTCGCATTAGGACGTCATCATCAATTCTTTATTTAATTTGATCATAATTTATTATTATAAAATTGTTATTTTTAATTGTAAAGTACAACTTCACTATTGCGATAAAAATCAATCAAAAGAAATGCTCTGGAAGGTAGTAGTCATGCTATTTAGTTTTTTGACTGATTGATTTTAGGTGGTGAGGTTCTGGTGTGGCCAATGGAGTAAGATCGGCTTTAAAGATAGAGCGACGACGCAAGTCTCTAGCTTTTTGACCTTCTCCAACTAATGTAGTAATTTCGCCCATTGAATACCAGTTGAAAGCAATAAGGATCGAGGGAAACATTGACATGACCATTCTTGTGTATAATACACTGGTGATCAGTGAGGATATCAACCAGATAGTTTTGTTGATCTTCAAAAGACTGTTGTGTTACCATCAATCGGTTTGTTCTTTGACGTCTATTTTGTGTTTCATTTTCGAAGGGTACTGGAGTTGCACGACCTGTAATCAATTCATCTTGCTTCAAGAAGAGAGTGGCATTCTGTGGTGTATCCGATAAGTTATGTACACACAACATTCTATCTATTCCATACACTCTCAAAAATGCGAAAATGTGTGAATTATTAGTCTCTATATAGGTAAATGTTCCATGTCCAAAAGATGCATGCTTTCTTCTTCTTGATATCATTTGACGAATCTATTCAAAGTTATAGTTAGTATTTGTGTTACTAGTAAGTAGCAGCTATTACTTACAACATGGAAAAGAGAGCTTGGATCCATTTCTGACTCTTTTACATTAACTCTCTCGTAGCCATAGATTGGGTCGTTTATCACCTGGGAATAACATTTTCTAGAAGTAGAAAAATCCACCATTTGGATAGGTTTCGTTCCAACTGCATGGGTGTTCTTACACCATGACGATCTTCCAACCAAATATTATCTCCCATTCCAATTTCATCACCATAATAGATAATCGGGGAGCCAGGAAGTGTAAATAAAAGTGAATAAGCCAACTCAATTTTTCTTTGATCATTATCCAACTGTAAAACAAATAAAATGAGTAAGTAATGTTACCAGTAATTCTTATTTGACTTAAACTTACAAGTGGTGCTAGTCTTCTTCTGATTCCCATATTAATTTTCATTCTTGGAACTGGAGCATAGTGTGCCCACATTTCCTTTCTTTCTGCTGGAGTCACCATCTCAAGAGTTAACTCATCATGATTTCTCAAGAATGTTACCCATTGACAAGTTGCTGGAATTTCGGGAGTCTGTTCCATGATATCCTTCAAAACATTGTCCATCTCCTCTCATAATAGCCATATAGATACGAGGCATCACAGGGAAATGGAATCCCATGTTAAACTCATCTCCTTCTCCTTCTCCAAAATATTTACGCACTTCCTTGGGCATCTGGCATGCTTCTGCCAAAATAATTCTACCTGGATAGTTCTGGTCAATGAATGCTCTCATTTGCTTCAAAAACCAATGTGTCTCTGGCAAGTTCTCGCAGCTGGTACCATCTCTCTCGAACAAGTAAGGAACTGCATCCACACGGAAACCATCGATACCCAAGTCCAGCCAAAACTTCATTGATATCAAGCATCTCCTGTTGTACTTTAGGATTGTCAAAGTTTAGATCCGGTTGTTCTTTGTAGAATCTATGCCAGTAGTATTGACCTGCAACCTCATCATAAGTCCAATTCGAAGGTTCTACATCCAAGAAAATAATTCTTGCTTCTTTGTACAGCAATGGGTCGTCAGTCCATACAAAATAATCTCTATATGGAGAGTTTCTATCTCTTCTCGCTTCTTGGAACCATCTATGTTGATCGGAGCAGTGATTTGGAATAAAATCGGCAATGATCTTCATATTTCTTTCGTGTACCGCTTTAACTAAAACTTTAAAATCATTCAAAGTTCCATAATCCGGATGAATATCACAATAATCTGATACATCATATCCATCATCCTAATCATCAATATTAATTAGTATCCAGATCTCCAATACAATCTAAATCTAATCATGAGATATTAGTTATTATTTACCTTTAGTGGGGAAGGATAGATAGGTAGTAGCCAAATGCAATCGACACCTAGTGAATGAAGATAATCTAGTTTTGCAGTGATTCCACTGATTCCACCATTTCCAGTGCCTTCGACATCGCAGAACGCTCTTACATAGACCTCGTAGAAGATTGCTTCTTTATACCAGAGGTTGTTTTGAATGGACACTTCGGAGTGTTCATGCTCTGAGTAGTCCAGTAGCTCCTCTTGTGAAAAATTCAGTGGTGACTGTGTTTCAACATAGAATACCTGCGAAGAAGACAAGTAGAGTTCACTACTACTTTCATTTAAAGCAGGTGACGGTATTGTTGTCGAATTCGACATTGTAAACGACATTTATACTAATAATAATATTTTAATAAAAACAACTACTATTAGAAATTAAAAGATATTATTAAGTATTTTTTTTATTATAGATTAGGTAACAGACAAATCCAATGGTGCAAATATCAACGAATACATATAAATATAACCACTATGATATTATTTGATATGATAAGATATGAAGTGATATCTATTGAATCTAATTAATAATTTATTTTTAAATATTAATTTGAATGATAATGTTATTGTTAATTAAAATGATAAAATGAATATATTTGCAATCAGAATATATGAATGAACTAATAAGGTATCAAAAATAAATTAGTAATAATATTAATATTATTATTTTAAATATTCATTTATTTATTTAAAATATATTATTTTTTTAATTTCATTTTATTTTAACCCTATTTCAGAGTATTAAATTAAAATTACTTTGAAAATAACTAATTATTTGTAGGTGAACTTCATCATTCAATTTTTCTTTGTACATAGAAGAATGAATTATAAAAAAAAATCAATGTGTTTTATTTAAATAAAATTAAAATTATATCACATCATAAAATTCTATTTAGATAGTGATCAGTTAGTTATATTAACTGTTATAATAAAATGTGAAGTTTGAAGTTAAATAAAAATAAAAATTGAACAGATTTCTAGTTTTCAATAAAAGGAAATTACTTTTTTCAGTTAATTATATAAAAATGAGGTTTGAATTAAGTGTTTCTGCAGGTCTTATGACACTTTTTTTAGATTTTTAATTTTATATTAAATAAATAATATTATCAAATATTTTAATAATATATTTGTAACTTTATAACTCTTTTAAAGAATATAATGGATGCCAAACCAAAAATAAAGGTAGATGATGTTGGAGATGAAAAGAAAAAGTTGGAAAATGATAAACATATAAAACCTAATAGTAGCTTGGGTATGAATGAAGGATTCATATTTGTACCTCCGACTATCCATAGATCGAATAGTATAAGTGGTCCGAGTGGCATTAATCGGAATGTCATTGAAAAAGATGAAGAAAATTCATTTCTAAAGGAAACACTTGCACCAAGCTCTCCCATCGGAATTTACAGGAGATATTCCATTGATGACTCGGCCCAGAAGTTTCGATCGAGAATGACCGACTACAAGATTCTGAAAAAAGCTGAAAGTGCTAGAATATGTCACAGAAAAGCGAAATGAATTTGAAAACATTCTGTTAAAGAATGGAGCATCGCAAATTATCAGGGCTAAAGATAAATTAACTTTTGTATTTGGTAAGATTGAATAGGTTCCTATAAATTAATTCAAATTATATATCTATAGATCATTTTATTAACTAAATCTAATTGTTGACGGATTGTGATCATTAAGGTGTTTTTAATTTATGTTTAATATCGTTTCTCTATGGGAGATTTCCTTGGATCATTCCACATATATTTACAGCAGAGTTTGTTATCATGTTCTTTGCAAGATTTTACAACTATAAACAAAAGAAACAGCACTATTTCCTATTTGATTTTTGTTACTACGCCAACGTACTCCTTATTTTCTATCTTTATGGAACCAATAGAAATCCGTTACTCTTTAAGATTTGTTTCAGTTTTTGTAATGGTCCATTAATATTTGCTACAATTGCATGGAGAGTATGTATATTGAAGTCAATACTGGTATGTTTACTAACGAATCAACTTTGGTAGAATTCATTTGTATTCCATTCACTTGATAAAGCAACTTCTGTATTAATACATATATTCCCAGCAATTGTTTGTTCAGCACTTAGATGGCATATAATTCCTGCTGAAAGTAAATTAGATAAGAACGCAATCTATACAACGTGGACTGATTCACTATTGATACCTCTGGGATTCTATCTCGTTTGGCAAACTTGTTATCTCTATGTTATGAAACTTAGAAAAAACACAATTAAGGAGAGAAACTATATTACATCTCTTACTTTCTTAACCAACCATACAGGTCCCCATCTTATTAACAAAGTCCTGAATATCTTACCATCTAAAAAGATACATATGTTTATTGTATCTCAATTTCTATACACAGTTCTTACCATGCTACCTTGTAAATTATACTATAACAATGAATACTTACATTTAGGATTCATTTTGACAATGATGCTAGTGTGTCTATGGAATGTAAGATAGGATTTATATTGGAAGCAGCATATAAACTAAATTACTAACTCTATTCACAGGGAGCAAACTATTATATTGAATTCTTTAGTAGACATTATGTTAATCAGTTGAAAGAAAAGGAAGAGAGATGGAAGAAGATAATAATACAATCTACTGGTAGTGGATTGTCTCAAGATCCTGTTTCTCCTCAACTAAATTCAACAAATAGTCAACATGGTACAAATGAAGGAACCTATGAGTCACCACCATCACCCACAATCACAATTGTTGGAGATGGAAACAGTTAAAAGAAATAAATGTAATTGATACTTATAGTTCATGTGTCTATCTGGCTATTTATTTCTTTGGAACCAAAATAAAGTTGATGGAATAACCTGCTTTGGTTGTCGAGAAGAAGGTCTTTGAAATATCAAACTTAGACATCTTGTCGCCCATATGCTGTTTGGCAAGTGTTTCTAGCTCCGATTGTTGGTCCGATTTAACATCAACATTGATAACTGATTTAACTTTTCCATTGAATTGGATGACCAGTGTCTTTTGTTGGAGGGCCAAACACTGCTTGGATGCCAGAGGCCATGGGTGCTTCTGAACCTTTTCGATTTCTGAGACTGATGGCTGTAAAATAGAAATTGAGGGTCTCAGCTGGGTCCAAAGTTGTTGTGAGGTGTTTGGTGCAAATGGAGCAAGTAAGACGACCAGTGTTTCCAATGCCTCGAGGTACTCACGTGAGAATTTCTCAGCATTAGTTTGTATCTTTCCAATATAGTTGGACAGTGTCATCAAGAATGAGATAGCAGTGTTGAATGTATATCTATCAATGGACTCGGTGACCTTCTCGATGCATGAGTGTGTTTCATATCGTAGTGCATTCATGTTGCTACTCCAGTCATTTGCCACCATTAACTGTGCTTTTTTACTGTCAGCAACATAGCTTTGTACCAACGATTCGACTCTCTTTAACCACTTTCTACAACCTTCAATACCTTCTGTATCCCATTCCAATGAATTCTCTGGTGGAGCTTTAAACAAAACATACAACTTCAATGTATCTGAACCATATTTATCAATCATTTCCTAATAAACCAATAGTTTTAATATACTTTGCTTCTATCTGACTGTCTGCTCTACTTACATTTGGATCAATTCCATTCAGCTTGGATTTAGACATCTTCTCCAAAGTTACGTTAACCAAATTACCAGTGAGTTTGCTAATTGGCTTTGGTGCTGAGAAATCTACATCCTTTGGATACAACGGTTTATTTGTAGTTGAATCACGATAAGTTGGTGATTTAACGAGTCCCTGTTTGTTGAAGGTAATTGATTAGTGTTTGTGAATTGAACAGATAGATCTTTTGTTGTACTTACTTGTATCAACAAAACTTTGAATGGCTCCTCGTGATCAATCAAACCTTGGTCTTTAAGGAATTTGGTGAAGAATCTTGAATACAATAGATGCAAGATAGCATGTTCAATGCCACCAACATATACATCGACAGGCATCATCTTATTTACTTTATCTTTATTAAACATTCTGTCAAAGAATCATAGATTAGAACCATTGCTATCAAACCAAACATAAGTTTACTTACTGCTTTTGATTCTTGTTATCCAAAAATCTTAAATAATACCATGAGGAATCAACGAATGTATCCATAGTATCTGTTTCTCTTTGTGCAGCTCCTCCACACCTGTATGTATCAATGATTGATTAGTAATGGCTTATAATTCTCTTGAATGATTGATGAATCTTACTTTGGACATTTACAATTCTTCCAATCTGATAAACTATTGAGTAGATTACCCTTTCCTGTAAACTCAATCTCTGTTGGTAGTCTCACTGGTAGTTGATCAATGGGAACTGGTACCTCACCACAGCTGTCGCAGTGAATGATTGGGATTGGAGTTCCCCAGTATCTTTGTCTTGATAACAGCCAGTCTCTTATTCTATATGATTTTGAAGGTCTTACAATCGACTCGCTTATCATCTTTGCAACTGCGTCTTTGATTGAAAGTGATGTAAATGGTCCACTGTTGATAAGTGTTGCATCTTTGTTGTCATACAGCTCAGACTGTGACTCATCACCTGCCTCTCTTGTTAATACATGTCTAATTGGGAGCTTCAACAGTTTTTGCAATACTGTTGTCTACTGGGTTGTGTCCTGGAACACCCATTACAACACCTGTTCCATAGTCAGGTAGTACTGTAGATGCCACAACAAGGTGTACTTTGTTTCCTGTTGGTGTGTCAATAGCCACTGTTGTATCGAATGCAATCAGCTCTGGCTCTTTGTCAGAGGAATTTGGGATTGCCGATTCTTGTTGCTGTTTAATTTTCTCAATGGTTGCTTTCAACAAGGATTTCTTGTTGTCATCGATGCTGTCGCCAGCGAGAATCTTCTCAAGAATTGGATGTTTATAATGCACTGAAAGGAAAGTTACTCCAAATAAAGTTTTCAGGTCTTGTTGTAAATGCTGTCAAAGTGATATCGTCGTATTGAAATTTTACTAGTGCTCCAGTCGATCTTCCAATCCATTCACGCTGCATTGACTTTACTTCTTCAGGCCAACCAGTCAGCTTCTCAAGATCGTCTGCAAGTCTGTCTGCGTATTCAGTTATCTTGAAATACCATTGTTTCATTTCACGTCGCTCAACGATTGCATTGGAACGCCACGATCGTCCTTGTGCATCGACTTGCTCGTTAGCAAGCACAGTCTGATCGACTGGGTCCCAATTGACAGGTGAGTGTTTTCTGTATGCCAATCCTTTGTCGTACATTCGCAAGAAGATCTCCTGTGTCCATCGGTAGTAGTCAGGAGAGCATGTCGATAGCTCGCGGTCCCAATCAAATTCTAAATCCAAGCGCTTGAATTGAGTTGTCATCTGTGCAATGTTCTGATTGGTCCAAAGCGAAGGCGACACCTGTTTATCGATGGCTGCATTTTCTGCTGGCAAACCAAAAGCATCCCAACCCATAGGGTGAACAACTTGGTATCCTTGCATTCTCTTTAAACGAGCAACACAATCGCTCATTGTGTAAACACGAACATGACCCATATGCAAATTACCTGAAGGGTAAGGGAATTGTGACAATGAATAGTATTTCTTTGATGATGATGATGATGATGATGATTAAATCGGATTCTAATTAGTTATTGACTAATAACAAATACATGTATTAAAGCAAAGCATGATATACCTTATTTAGTAATTGATCAGCATTGTTGTTCGGGTTACTACTTGTGGAGTTAAATCTAACATTGTAAGATCTAAAAGACTGACAACCAAAGGTCCTTAATAGAGTACAACTCTTTAGAGTTGTAGTAGTTGATCTAATCATTATCGATTAATCAGATTTTGCCCAACAACACCACCAATGAAATGCGAAATGATCTGCTAGATTAGGTCATGGTAGCCTGTTTGAAATTTTTTAAAAATGCAATGATAACTGGATGGTTTCAAGATAAATACATTTTATTAAAATTATTATTATTTTCATTATATACTGGTACAATTGTTCATATTATATTGTTTGTTAAAATTAGGTTGGTATGTTGGTAAATATTATTTATCGATTGATTTTATGATGCTTTTGAACGTGGAATAGTAAATATTATTCTATACAATTAATGGCTTTGTTTCTATGCCTATGGGATAGTAGTCGGAGGGCAAGCTATCAAAAAACATTCCAATTTGAAGTGTAAGAGAGTTGTGATCGTTAATTAATTCTTTCTTTTGTGTTGCGTTGATTGATTTCAATTGTGGTAGCCATTTTGCCCTCAATGTTAACAATTGGTCTATTATATTGATGATTGTCGAATTATTTGATTTTACTGATGTCCAACCATGAGATTCTAATATTGGATAATGAGTAAGTGAGTGAGTTAGTTAGCTGATCATACTACATATTATAAAATGAAGAAGATTGATACATTACCATTCGGTGAAGTAGTTAAGAAATGATAAATATGTATTCTAACAGCACTTGATGAGAGGAATGCAATCTTTGCCAGTGCATCGATAGCAGTCATTCTGATTTGCCATGGGTGGAAAATTGCATATTGTTCCAATCGCAAGATAATAGAGTTTAGTGCCTGATTGTCGGTAACTGCCAATGTTGTGGAGTTGTTCTGTTTCTCGTAGGTAATGATGTTGGCATAGTCTCCAAGGAAGAAGACGATGTCCTTGAGGATTTCAAGACTGACCACACGGAAATCGGGGTGAATTGAACGATCAAGAACTGAGAAACAATTTTTCAATACACGCTCGCGTCCCTCGGTTCCAAAGTTCAAGATGGTCTCCCAAATCTTTCTGACGAGTGAGGTGTCCACTTTGTGAGGGACAATGTCGATCCAATCGTATACGAGCTGCAACAGGAATGGTGAGAGAATAGGAGTTTCTACAATACGCAGGTACAGCTCACCAAACAACTCTTTAAATAGAAGAGTTGGGTGTCCTGGTTCACTAAATTGTGCTCTGAAGATGTCAAAGAACGATCTGGATGTTGGACAGAGGGTAGATGGGCATAACCACACGAGTGTTCTCAATGCTTGCACACGAATCGATATATTTGGTGAGACTTGAAGCAGACTGGTGACAGCTGGAGTCAATCCAGCAAAAGTATGAACTGGCATTTTTGGGTCTGACTTTTCCATTTCCACCCAATTTCCTATCTGTGGCTTCTGATTTTCGTCTTTAGGATAGTGGTGCTTGACATATGACTGCGAGAGTGAATTTATAAGCTTGCAAGCCATGTGGGTGAATGGCACCGACTGTTGTGTTGGGTGTGCTGAAATGTGAACTGCAAATCCAGTTTTGATACGGTTAGAAATTCCTGCCAGCAGAGGAGTGACATTAGCTAGTGGATCGTAGTAGCTGGGTGTGTCATTATCTGCTGTATTGATTGGTTCGATCGTTCCTGTCTCAAGTGTTTTCCAAGGGAACTTGCACAAAGTGTTGATGGCGCAACACCAAACGGCGACGTGTGAATCCATGACCGACTGACAAATGTTTTGGAAGAAGTCTTTGCTGTCAGCAGGACTGAGCTGCTTAGCTATCAAGCCACACAAAGCTATAAATGAGCGACGGGCGAATGGATCAACCAATGCAACTGCCTCTTTGCCCTTATTGGCTTTTAGGAGAGGAAGGAATCGCTTTATTGTTGCAGCAACAGTTGAGACATTTTCTTTAGCATAGTCCAAAGTCAACTGTACTGCATGTCTAGCTCCAACTTGATCTGTACATTTTATACCTTCTACAATAGGCTATTTCATTGAACAACGTTTATTATTAGTTTCATATTGATTGGACCAATCATGTTACGTTGACATACCATAAAGAGAGATGGATTATTCTTGAATCTATTTCTGCAAGCTACAAAGCAGGCGTATTGCAAGAGTGCACGCTCTCTTCCGAGGTCTGATACCTTTGAGAAGAATCCTTTCTTCTTTTGTACTTTATCTGGGTCCTCACCAACTTTTCTTAGAATTCCTGAGATCACCTCCATAATATTTGAATCTACAAGTGAATCATTCGGTGCCAACATTGCTGTAGTCTTTAAAGATACGACTTTTCTCGATATATCTTTGTGATTCATCTCTTTCGTGAATATTGTAATCATATTTTTGATTTCCTTTGATGTGCAGTAGTATGATTGGTTGTTAGATTACACTAAACACTGCAGATTGTGTCGAGGATCTTCTTAAAGAAGTAGGCAATATACATACAGCTGAGTTATTGATTTGAGTTCTATAAGCTGATATTTCGACTAAGAAATAATATGCTAGTTTCAATACCTTCTTGTCATCTGTCATAGAGATAACTAGATGATGATACATTTAAATTAGTACTCTACTTATCGCCACAGCATCATGCTGATATTGATGGTGTATAATTACTTGAAAGCAGTGTATCCAAGATATCTTTTTCAACTTTATAATAGGTAAGATTCTGCAACGAGGTTTGTATCTTAGATGAGTTCTTCTTGTCTGTTGCATCTCTTAGAGATTGCTTTAAAGAGTCATAGTTTGTGGTTATCTTTGACTGCAGGTATTGGCTCAAACAACGTGTTTCGAACAGATCCTTATCTGACAATCCAACGCTATTGCTTCCACCATTTGAATGGTGATGATCAGACATTCTTAAATCTTACAATCTAAATAACTATATCCGTTTCCCGAACTAAATCTATTTTATACTATACAATAACTACTACTACTATCGAAAAGAGACAATAATTATATAAAAAATTGATCAGTCTATCTATGTGATTGGGTTTCAAAGTGCTCTCAATCTAATCAAACTATCTCCATTTTTATTTTTATTTTTAATTTTTTTAGTTTAAAAGAAAACCAAATGGGGCTGCTTCTGATCATCCATAATTGATAAAATATAAAACTTTGTTCTTTTGAAAATATTTCAAATAAATTTACACAGAGTTTGGTAGGCAGCCAAGTAGGACCTATGATTGGAATAAGATGACGAAATACTACCAATTATAATTATTTCCAGAATTTCTCGATTCCATTATGTAAAAGTTATCAATATAATGACATGAGCGATTTCAATATGTCGTCTTCATTCAGTAACAAGAATAGATTGACAATTATTACTTGAATATATAAATTATATTTGTCAAAATAGTATTAACTTTCTTTTAATATCTAATAGTAACATTTTTAAAATAAAAACAAAAATTTATAAAATGGTCATGAATTATTAACAAGCTATTCAAAACCAGTATACAGTATGAAACTACGCGTTTCAACTTCCTACCCCAATGATGATATAATGTTAGGTTTCGACAAGATGTGAACCGACGTGTAGGGTAAACCCAAACGTTTTCAAATCTGTAAAATAGAGACATCCAATCCAAGTAAAAAGAAAACCTAGAATTTTGTCTTAGTAACCACCAGTAGGATAAATACCTATAAATATGGAAATTCAAACAGCATTTTACAATTTGTAAATTTAAAAACATCTTTATTTATAATACAATAAATCATGAAAACAATATTAATCTTAATTTCTATAACTTTATTATTCAATATTATAGTATGTATTGATAATTATGCCTATTTTGTTATGGAAGATGAACACAGGAATCAATTTGCTTTTAAAGTGTACAACTATAAAGATATTCAACTACTAAGATCAATTATAGGTGATAATACCAATGACCGATATCATGTAGCTGGTCATATAGTTATGGACGGACAAACCTCAATCCAAAATATAGATTCTATCTTAATCCAGAATCAATTGTAATCCTGGATCATGTTAGCCCAACATGTGATGTTTCATTCAACTACATCCAAAACTATCCAAGTAGAAATTGTTCAGAGATTTTAAAAAGTAAATACTTTTTAATTTTATTGTTGACTTCCTTATTAACTCTTTAATTTTTTAGATTGTTTTTGGTGTAATGGAAAAACCAAAGTAATAAAAGAAATAAATATTATTAATTAAACAAAGACAAAATATTATTTAATTTGTTTATGATTGGTGTGATTTATTAATAAATTTTTTTTTTTTTTTTGTTTTCAATAAATAAATAAGTGATTGGGATATTTAATATGTTTAAATATCGACTGTATCAATTGAACCGGCTCTGTTGGAACCAATACCACAGTCCTCTCCGGCAATGGCGGAAATCTTGGCGAAACCATTCTCACCCCATTGAGTACCCCAGTTGTTACGGATGATGTAGTAGTCTTGGTCTTGGTTGTATCCGACCAACAATACAGAGTGGTTGGTGTTAGAGGTGACTGGTGAAGCACAACGGAAGATACCAGTACGGTAGTCATAGAAATCTGGGGTGGCTTGCATGGCGACACCGAGTGGACCGTACTTACGGCACTTCTTGATAATGTCTTCCTTGTTGGCCTCAGAGAAACGAGCCCAACCTCCTCTTACGACAACCTTACCCTCATCATAGTGACAATCTCTGCTTGAAAGACCAGCAGCACCTTCGTATGGGTAATCGGTTTCCTTCATAAGACCAAAAGTCACGAATGTAGATAAGAGCATCATTGAGGTTACCACCAGTAACAGTAGTTGGTGTTGGAAGCAGAGGAACAGTCGAGGATTTGTTGCTTGGAGAGATTTGGACGAGTACCCTTCTTCATGGCAACACGGGATTGCATGATACCGACGGCGGTGTATGCGAATGAGCATGAGCAGTCTCTTGAGTCTTCTGGAATTGGGACGATACCTTCACGTCTCCAATCGAAGTTACCAGTACCTGGGACCTTGACAGCATCGATGGTTGGATCTTCGAGATGAGCTTCTTCACCTTCCTCTTCTACCATCTTGTTAGATTTGAACTTGAGCAAACCATTGAAGTTAGAGGTTGACAATCTGGATTGGGAAGAGTGTTGTTGGGCAGTGTATGGTTGGACACCTGCGTATGAACCAGCTGGGAAGTAGTTACATACAACCTTCCAGTTGTTGGCACCAGTAGAAACACAGTTGAATTTGGCACAACCGACTTGAGTTGAAGCACCCCAGATCATGTTGGTGTAAGCCATACAATCCAAACCATCATCACAACTGTTATCGTCATAGTTGTAGCTTGGTCTGGCAACGGTCATTGAGTTGAAGACATCAGCAGCAGTTGGCTCTCTGTAGTAGTAGAAAACATTTTCTCCGTAAACTCCGGATGCACCTCTATCAGACATCCATTGGTTACCACACAATGCGGCAGCAACCAAAGAATTATTGGCAAGATCATCATTCCATGCCAATCTGTAGTATGGCTGAGTGTTAGAATATGGTGGGGTAACTGATGATCTAGCACCATTGATTGAAATTAAGTAAAGTATCTTTTTCAGTCTGCGAAAAATCTGCAAGAGTGACTGATGCGATAGCGCACAACACTACCAAAGCATAAAAAATCTTCATTTTCTACAACTAATAGTAATGTTACTTTCTAAGAAAAAAAATTAAAAGTTAGTTTTTTATTTATTTTTGGATTTCCACATTAATATTAATAATAAAATATACATACTTAAACTAATTTGTTAAAATTAAAAAAATAAATAAATAAAAATAATAAATAATATAAAATAAATAAATAAATAAAGAAATTAAAAATATAATAAAACAACAGTTTAAACTAAGTTAATATTATTATTATTATATTTTTAAACAAACAAGTTATTTAAAGATATTATTATTTGTTGTTGTTGTTATAAATAAATAGTTAACTGAAATGAATTGAAATGACTTGGGTTTTAAAGGAGCTTTAAACTTCATTGATTTTAAGTTCGTCTCATTTTCATTGCATTTCTTAATTGTCGTGGGTGATATTGCTAAGCATCCGAAACCACAACATCGGATATAATTGCTAATCGAAACAGGCACTCCCTCATGCTTAGACCTACCTTAATTTCTATTATATATATTTAATTATTTATTTTTAGTTTCTGACTAGATTTGCATATTCTATTTAGATAGAGTATAGAGATCTCTATAAACAGAAGTGAGACAACACATCACCCACTTTCTTAATGCTACCCTTTTGCAAAGACATCCGACTACATAATGATTTACCTCCCATTCCAGTGATAAACTTATGAATTGAATCGAATTTGAATTTACGTATATTCCAAATTTCTTACTATAGAAGTGTGGCAATTATTTATTTATATAATTATTAAAGTGGAAATATATCAAAATTGAAATTATCTAAATATGAATCAAGGTTATATATATCATGATTCCAATGACTAATATATCAGTGTGTGTGAAAATAAAAATAAACACACTACTTTGAAATAATCTGAAATTGTGTGAACATCATACAATTTATCATAAAAAATATGATATAGATTTAACTCCCTCACATTTTACTTTGACGAATATTTGAATTTTGATTAAGTTAATTCTTCTTTCATACAACTACCTATGAGATTCCATATAAAATTTGATTATGTAAATCTTGTGAATGATGTGAATATACATTTATCGATAAATTTAAAATATAAAATTTTTCAAAAGCCTTATTTGGATATATACTAAATTCTATCGATAAAATAAGTATTCGTATTTAGATCTACTTAAAATGGAGTGAATTTAATAATAATTATTGGTGTGGTTGTATTAACTGATGTGTTTGGATTTAGAACAAAGAAGGGAATTTTCATTGGTCATTGAACATGGATAGATGAGAATACCATCCACTGCCAACGCTCTGCACCCATCAACTCCACATGAAGTAGGTAGTCCTAATGCGAAGTGTGTTGTTTACGCAATTAAATGGTATAGAATTGACTTACTTTGTTTTCTTTAAAGATATTTTGGTCGAGTGTTGAGCAGCATCTTAAAACAAGTTTAGTATTTAAATTGCAGACAACATCTTCAACATTCATTTAATTCAACAACAACAACAAAAAGTAATAATAATAATAAAATAACTTATTATTAGGAAAGATAGAGTTTATTGTTTAACTTCTATCTCAGTATTTATTTATTTATTTATTTATTTATGTTTTGTGTGTAACTTAAACTCTTATTATTTTTTCAACTTTAGTATTAGTACTTTTTGTTTGGATAATCTAAACAGTTTCCAACTCACACAATGAAAGCCACAACTTTGGTTTTGGTTGGACTTGTGACACTCACTTGTGTCTCAGCACAAATCAACACTATTTTTAAATAACCAACAACTTTTGGGTTCTTCCTATGGTAACTGGGCTTCAGCCTATGGTAGAGGATATAATGAACAATTAGGTGTCAGCCAAGTATGGGCTGATCGTCAAGCCAACGTATTCAACTGGAACCGTGGTAGAGCTGCCGGTTCATATCTTAGTAAGTATCTCACTCATCATCCTTTAACCTAATAAAATATATCATAAATATTAATATTTTAATTTTCTTTTTCTATTCAATCAGAACAAGCTAATGGTTACTCATGGGATACATATGATGACTTCACCAATGGTCATCTCGGAGCCAACAACTATGGATTCAATCAAGTCAATGCTACTAAGAAGCCAGGACACCGTGGTCTACATGGTGGTAAATTGGCTGGTGTCATCATCGGTTCAGTTGTTGGTGGTTTCATCATTTTAGCTGGTATCGTTTCTGCCATTCTCGCCTGGAGACGTCATCGTGCAAAGAAGAGAGGTACCATGTACGCCGATTATCGTTCCAACTACCAAACCGAACGTCGTGATCCATACCTCGATCGTAACGCCCCACAAGAATACTATCGTGAGTCACACCGTAACACTCTTAACCAAGGTTACGTCAATGAGACCACTGCCTCTGACCGTTTCCAAAATGAAAACTTGCGTACCTATCAAGATCGTGATGTCCTCGTACCACGTCCAGGAGATAGTGTATCCTTCCACAACTAAAAAATCAACGATAATAGTTCATTTCTTTAGTTTAACAAGTTTTTACATTTATCATTAATAGAAACAAAAATTATTTATTCATTCACAACATCGTAATCACAACACTCACCTCCACACCAAAACTAACAACACTTTCTGCCTCGCCAACAACAACACCTTCAACTCCAAAACTCAGCACTACTCTAACAAACAAACATTCTCCGGCATATCACATCCCAATAAAACCAACATCGCTTCGCAAACAATAAAAACATCTTAATAAACAAAAATCGTATACAATTAAAACAAATTATATTCTATTTATTTGAATTCAACTGAACTTATTTTTCAGACAATTTGCAAAAGATTTAATCTATAAATTTTAATTTAGTATTAATAGATATAAATAAAGATGAGCGACTATGATAGTGACGAAGATGATATTGTTAGTACAACCAAAAATAATAAAGTAAACAATAACTATAGTGATAGAGAAGATGGTAGTGATGAAGAAAGAAACGATTCATTTAAAAAGAGATCAAATAACCACTCTGACAACGATCAAGATGACGACGATAGAGAATATGGATATGATGAAAGCATGAAAGAAGAGGAAAAAGATGTAATAGGTCCACCAATCAATTTGGTTCATATCAATAAAGAACCTTTACCAAGAGCAAAAGTAACTATAATATCAACTACATCAAGTATGAAGCTATTCCTAACCAATTGAAACCACCACATGTGCAACTAAATTAGCTAATGAAGTTAAAGGTATTAAATATTTTGGGTATTCAACCACAACCATTCTCAATAAAGACATTCAGTGAAGATGAACCTATAGAGAGAAGAAAGAGCAATGTTGAATCTGTAATTAGATGGCGTTGGGTTGTTTGGTGGTGGAGGTGTAGAAGTAAAAGAATCAAACACTAGATTTGTACGATGGGAGGATGGATCATCGCATCTCTTTATCGGAAACGAAGTTTTGGAGGTTAAAGAACATGAATTGGGTGGAGATCACATCTATATCTACTCTTCACAAGATGGTTTCCTCGAGTGCGAAGGTAAGCTCGACTCTCGTCTTAACATCCGTCCAACTGACATCACCAGTAAGGTGCATCGTCGTTTGGCAGAGTCGGCTACCTCTAAGTCAAAGAAGGTCGGACGTATCAAGACCATTCAGACAACAATCGACCCAGAGAAAGACAAAGAAGCAAAAGAACGTTTCGAAGCAGAACTCATTAGATCACGTCGTCAGAAGGAAAACAAGTTGAAGAGTCAGGCAGACAAAATTGGTTTGGACTCAAAGTACCTCGAAGAAGACGACGGATATGGTTACTCCAACGAGAACGATTTCATTGACGACGGTGAAGATGTAGATGACTACTACGATGAGGAGGACGAAGACGAGGAAGACGAAGGTGGATCATCGATGGATGAGTTTATCGATAACGAACCATCAAAGAAATCACACAAAAGAGAAAGACAAGATGACAGCGAGAAAACAAACAAACTAATGAAGATCAAACAGTCATCCTCGAAATCAAGCAGCAGTAGCAACAATATTTTTGGTGACGACTCTGAAGAAGACGATATACCAGTTAGAAGCAATCGTGGTGGTAGAATAATTGATTAAACCAAGTCATATCAAATCCTCACAGAGATAACTATCTTTTATAAATAATACTAAACAAACCAAGCATAAATAAATTATTATTAATAATTGTGAGATCATATTTCTTTTTTGTAACGGTTAATATTTAAAAAAAAATTTTTGATTTCAGATTATTTTTTGTATCCCATCAATTCAGCAAACTTCTTGTGTAATTTGAGCGAGTCGACAACAGTTTTAACACTATGTGACGGAATCTTAAGACCATCACCGCTGAGATCTGAGTGCAAACTCTAATTCTCGCCATATTCGGTGTTGTTCGGGTCATGTCCGTTCAATATTGGTTGGATCTATCTACTCATCAGTATCTTATATATGTCATTGCTGACCTGATTTATCAAGTAAACACATTGACATGACAATGCTGTTTGAGGGTACACTTTATCATTTTAAAATACAAAAATAAAATTAATAACCAAAAAACAAAACGAATATGTTTACATCTTTTTGAAAGATAACTTAGTTGGTAATAAATATTAAGTTTATATCAACAACTATCACATTAAAACTGATTTCTTGTTTATAGACATATATTAATCTTATTACATAGGTCTCTCAATACTTTAGGTGGGGCTGCTCTCTCCATTAGCTTTAAAACAAATTCACTTTTGAATGGTTCGAATACTTCACACTGGATTCAGTGTTATTGAGATTATCTGTTATTAACTAAACTTCTTTAATAATATATATATTACTTACATTTCCAAATGGAATTAAATCTTCAATTTCGAGTGGTTTAGTTGTAATTGGTGGAACATTTCCAACTTTTTTAGGTTCAGTGTAACATAAGGTAGCAAGTCGGTTTTTCCAGCCAAACTTTTTTATTAAAAGAAGGGGAAAATTGATTGGCCATCATTAAAGCATTTAAACAATTAATACAATTTTGATCGGGCTTTGGAGTTTGGGTTATTTTTGGAGTCGGAGTTTTGACTTTGATTCTGAGATGGTTGGGGAGACGAATTACATATTTCTAAACTAAAAACAATCACCAAGATTAATAAAGATATTTTCATTGTGATCTAATGGTTATAGGAAATTATCAAAATAATTTATCTAAATATCTATCTACTGACTATCAGCTAGTAATAATAAAACTATCTAAATGATTCTGTTTATTCTTTATATTAGCAATTCTACTCTTGATTGACTGTCTACAAGACTTCTTTGTATTTATTTTATATTTATATCTACTTATTTGTAACTAATCATATTCAACTTAATCATCCAACAACAATATCTATCATTTTATTGAATGATATTGAATATGATAAAAATAATATGCCTTCGTTTAACACGTAAAGCAGGACAGTGACTTACCTGCTGATTACTCTCAAAATATCTCAATCTACCATCATACATCCAGCCAACTAACATCTATCTGTAAAGCAGGCACGCATGCAATCATACTCATTTCAAAAGATCTCAATTCCAATATAATTGGAGTTTGTCTTGTAATCTATTTTAATTGGTTTTTCTAATATTTATAATTACCAAAAGACAACCAACACTCACCAACCCAACAACACATCCATACAGCTCAAACCACTTTTCTTTATTATAGGTAATAATACTTAATTTTAAAATCGTTTTATTATTCTAAAAAGAAATTAATCTTATCTATGTATAGACAACACAACTTAATCCAACACAACACCAGCACAAGATACCATTAACTAAAACCAACACATATTTTTTAAACAATTATTCCCAATAAAAGTGTTATTACTAACAATATGTTGCTTGTTAAGGTAATATAATATACTAAATGGACACCTCCCAATAATATTTTCATCATCATTGTTTACTCATTCGTATTAGGATAGATTGTATTAACATTTTATAAATAATCATGTTGTTAAACATTTGTACAAATGTAGATAAAGATAGATGTAAAGTTGTTGTTGTTGTTGTTTATCTCATTATAATAAAAACTACTGGTAAGGTAAATTGGGGTTGTAGTTAGCTTTATTGGGGAGGTTTGGCTCACTCGATGAGTTGATACTTTCTGTATTCTCTTGTTCTGATTCTATGATAGATGATACCAACAACAATACATACTACAACGATAAATGCACCAGCGATGGTGATCATCTGCCAGGTGGTCAAGTGACGCGGCGATGTATGAGAATGCGAGGTGAATGTTAAAACATATTGGTTGTCATTGTCGATGTAGATTTCATATTGGTTCTGGGCAAGCTGCTCGCCCCCAAAGTATATGTATATGTTACCAAATCCTCCACTGATATCATAGTCACTGTCAAATATAACATATTCGTTGTTATTGTCGACGGCGAGGAATGATAGTGACAATGTCGTTTCGTTGTTGTCAACATCCACATCCAGTCCGCTGGTTGTGAGTGGAGCATCATTTGGATCGAATAACTCAAGACTGACTATAGCCTGGGAATCTATGCTTACATTTCCTGCGATATAAAGAGAACTTCCAACATCGATGATGGTTAGCGCAGCACCAGATTCGAGGAATAAACCTTTTGTAATTGTGACATCTTGTCCATTGGATACAAGAAGCTCACCAGTGTTGCGTACAACCACATCGCCCATGAGATTACATGAACCGGCCACATTGAGCACAGTGTTTTGGTCAGGGTCAGAGTCATCGCCAATGAAAATAGTAGCAGCACTGATACTCTTGGTTAATGAATATCGGTAGTCGCCAACAAAATAAAATGTAGATTGATCGTAGAGAAGTGAAGAGTCTATGGAAGTTCGGCCATCTATGACCATTGTAAAGTTATTTGTATCGATATTGAATCTTTCGATGCCACTGTTATTGATATAAATCCAGGAAGCACCACTCATATTTAGTTGTTTCTATGGAATTGGTATTTGTATTCTCGGTTTGATAATAATGATATTCGGTGAAATTATAGTAATGTTTCCACTAGATTGTATTGACGGAATATATACATTCATATTACTTTCGAAATAGCTGGTGCCACTGTTGTTGAGTTGGGGAATGACGATTCCAGATTTAGAAGAATCATATATGTGCAACACCGATTGCTTACTTTGAAACAAGGAGAAGCTTCCACTATTTTGAGTAACTGGTTTGATATTCAATGTAGAATTGGCACCAATTGCTAAACTAGATTTTTGTACCAAGTTGGCTACTGTGATTTGATTGCTGAAAGTTTTGGTTGAGACACATAGAGAATGGATTGTCTGAAAGAATGGTTTTCTCACTTGCCTGGAAGACTCCACCAACTGTGAGGTAGCTTGTTGTGTTGCTTGAATCGACGAAGTTTGGTCGACTGATGTCGATGTTAAAACCGACAGGTGACCTTGTGAGTTCAAAACAACACTTGATTGGTTGCCCACTACTAGTGAAGAAGTCTGAAGACTCGAATTTCCAGAGATGATTACCTTAGCACCGTCTCCAACACGGAATTCATCGATAATACTGAGAGATGCAGTATCGTTCATGTGCAAAGAGAATCCAGGTGCATTGATTATCAGTGCTCCAATGGAAAGTGAATTGAAATCATCAATATATAAAGTCTGGTTTCCGGATGTATAATTTACAATGACAGTATCGTTTCTTGTCGGTAGATGTTGGCCTCCCCAAATCAAAGGTGAAAGCATACTACATCCATAGAATGTTTCACAAACAACATTAAATTGAAAATAAATAACTAAAATTAATTGTATTTCCAGGAGTTAAATAAATTAGTTTCCATTGCACAGAACACAAAATTTTAGTTTTTCAAATAATAATAAATTCTAGCTTGGCAACAACATCTCTTGCCTGCATATATTAACTATCCTCTTTGCTTCTCTCTCTCTCTCTACTGCCATATAATTCTTAATTAACTTACCATCTGACTTTACTAAATCTACATTATTAAAATGTGATCAATAGAAATAATAAAAATAATTTCATTATTCATCAAATGAATTGCATATTAAATTAACTGTTTTGTAATACAAAACAAATGTTCCTATGTATTTTCAATTCTAAACTCTATTATTTTATTTCTCTATGATACTATTGAAATTGTGTATATATATATATTACTATGTTTGAATCTCTTATAAATTATAAATTAAATAATGTGTGAAATAATAATAATAATAAATGGTGATAACTGATAAAATTAGACTGAGAAATGTAGTGAGTTCAGTGAGGGTAATATTTTAAGCTAAAATCACCTACTATTTTTTTTGGTACCAAGTAAATATTTGAATGATTTCTATTTTTTTTTGACCCTGAGAATGAACAAGAACTCTTCGATTTCTCTGTTTTTTTAAATTTTTGGGGTATCCGATTTTGCATTGAAAAGCAAACTTCTATTTGCACAATTTTTTGTGAAAGGATGCCATGCTAAAAAGATCAAAAAAATCTTTGTCATTTTAAATTGGGCAAAGCCGTTTTTTGGAGAATGGAGCGATACCATCCTGTGCTAAGGTTAAATAATCTATGATGAGGATTTGTTATTTTTTGTCTGTCAGAGTTCGGTATTAGACAATTGAAATGTAGGCATGTCAACCAAACTAAACATAAGTCCCAATAAAATCAACAGACAGAGATATAGAATGAATAATCAAAGTATTATTTTATTGCTTTTGTTCATTTTATCTCTCTTTTTTAACGAGGGTTTTTCATTGTCCAGTAAAACCTTCAAGGTGTTTTATGCAACTTGTGACCAAGATGTATGTAACTACTCAGCAAATGTATTATTATAGTGCACTATTGTATCTTACCGATTTATCATATTCATTTGAATTAGGGATCATTTTGTTTAAATAGCGATACAGAGCGTAAAGAATCAATGTCCCACAATATCCAGATTTCATTTCCATCAGCGAGATGGATGAGGGGCTATCCTCTCAAAACTACTCATGGTATCCAGATTTCCAAACTAATAGTGATTCGTGGTGGATTATCAAATGTATTGAATCTTAACCTCACCTATCCTTTCAGCGACCAAATCAAGATATTCCAAGTGATTGTGTTGTCGTTAGACCAATCTATTGTTAACAACCACTACTTTAGTGCAATGCTATGTGATTATCACCACTACCTCTCAAAGGGCTGACATCGGATTGATTGCTGGTGGCACTTCTATATTTCGTTGCTGCTGTCATTGCAACATTTATATTCGTTTACTTGAAAAAGAGAGCCAAACTTGCTTAGACTGTCCGCTAATCTCTCTAAAGAACGTGAGTCACTCATCAACAATGAGTATTAACTCAACTCCTACCCAATCACTACAGATATATCATAATAGAAAGATTATATATAGAAATCCTTATGTTTCTAGTTGAATAGTAACAGTATATTTATTTTTAAATTAAGGTTCAATTTAAATTAATATACAAAAA